>JAJMHT010000186.1:5657-34438 GCA_030583145.1 Metschnikowia vanudenii
GTTCTGATTTTTTTTTTTTTTTTTTTTTTTTTGGAATTTCTGAAACTACAGCTACTCTAGAAGAAGTGTTGAGGAGAGGATCACTTGATCACGAAAGTGGTGAAAAAGAGAACTAGAAAAACTATTCTGGGAAGGTTTTTTTTTTCACTTGTGCTCTAATGACACCGAGGAACATGGTGTTTTTGAAAACACACGGAGATTGAGATTGGAAAGGCTTCGGAATCGACCCCTCTCATAACAAGATACGTTGCATGGCAAAATTGGGACACCGAGACTGCGAGAACATCCTGTGATATCACTAAAACCTACTGTTGATGGCTTCCTAAACAAACAGCTACACGTGGCAGTTTTTTTAATCCTTTTCTTTGTGAAACAATATTTTGAATATTTCAAGAAATCTCTTTTTCATAAGTTTTAAACTACTGTTTTTCTAGTGAGCTGCCCTATGTTTTTGGTACGGATTTCTCCGATATTGCGGGTTGCAAGCACTTCTAACGCACACACCCCAGCTGCCCCGTTTCATTCTAATTCATAATGTTCCTTTCTTCTCTATTGGTCTTTTCTTTAGTGTTGCATATAATTTGTAATTCAAAACTGCAATTTCTAAAAATCTTTGCCTTCCTTTTTAGATAAAAAAATTTTCATTATTCCCCATTTACCCTGACCCCATGCTTTATTCCTAATAATGCCTCCTATTTGGGGCCCATAGCCCAAGTCTCAAGGCCGAAGGCAAACACTCGCACCGCAGCTCCTTCACATTAGCGTGAAATGCTACAGGCCCCATTTCTAATACTTGGTTATCTTACAAACGGTGGGTCTTTTCTTTGTCAGCAAACTCCGTTCAATACAAATAAACCCAGATTTTCCTGGCCAACTACAAAACCCCCACTCTATAAATATCGTTTGATTCTGTCGCAAATGTCCCGGATCAACTATGCAGACATTGAGCGAGGAAACTTCTCCGATGACTCGTTTGATTCGCAGGACGAAACGTCATACACTGCTCTGAAGGCAAAAGATGACGACTACGCTTTTGGACAGAAACCACGCAAAAAGAAATCCGCAGCAAAGCCCAAAGCACAACAGGGCTCTGCCGCGAAACGTGATCATGGTCCGCCCGATATTGCCCAAGCAGCGCAGAAAAGGGCTAAGTATGAAGAGGCTTCAGCATACATAGGACAGAATCTCTCTGATGAAGATTTTAATGAGGACGAATTGATCGAGGTCACGCCAGACGTACCCAAGGATTATGTCCCGGACGCAGTGCTGAAGGTGTTTGGCAGGCTGGACTTCCTGTACTTGAAACTTAAACCCGACCATTTTTCCCGCCCAGTGTGGATCTCCCCCATGGACGGCCGCATCATTTTGGAGTCTTTTTCGCCCTTAGCAGAACAAGCTCAGGACTTCTTGATTACAATTGCCGAGCCACGGTCGCGGCCTTCGCATATCCACGAGTATGCCATCACTACATATTCTCTTTACGCTGCTGTATCTGTGGGCTTGGAGACCGACGATATCATCTCTGTTTTGACGCGTCTCTCCAAAACCCCTATCCCTGACTCCTTCCTCAAGTTCATCCGTGATGCTACGGAAAAATTCGGTAAGGTGAAGCTCGTTTTGAAGCACAATAAGTACTATGTCGAGAGTACCCATGCAGAAACCCTCCAGACTCTCTTAAGAGATCCCATCATTGGACCCTTACGTGTTATCATGACTTCGGACAAACAGTATGCTCTGGCTGACGCCCCCAGTAAAGACGGCTTGGTGATCCCCGGGACGAAACCCACAGATCCTGGTGCTACCACTGGAAATAAAGATGTTGAGGACATTTTTGCCTCTGTAGTTGGTAAAAAGGCCGAGGATGACGATGATGATGTTTTGGATAAGGTTCATTCGTTTGAAATTTTAAGTGACTCTGTGGAGATCGTCAAAAAACGTTGTCACGAGATCGACTACCCGGTTTTGGAGGAATACGATTTTAGAAACGATAATCTAAATGCAAACCTCGACATCGACTTGAAACCATCCACGCAAATCAGGCCGTATCAAGAAAAGTCTTTGTCTAAAATGTTTGGTAACGGAAGAGCAAGATCGGGGGTTATTGTGTTGCCGTGTGGAGCAGGGAAAACCTTAGTTGGTATCACTGCCGCATGTACCATCAAAAAGTCGGTCATTGTTCTTTGCACTTCATCTGTATCGGTGATGCAGTGGCGCCAGCAGTTTCTCCAGTGGTGTACGATCCAACCAGAGAATGTCGCTGTATTCACTTCGGAAAATAAGGAGATGTTTTCAAGTGAGGCCGGTTTGGTGGTATCGACATATTCCATGGTCGCAAATACACGGAACCGGTCGCACGATTCGCAGAAAGTGATGGATTTCTTGACTTCGAGAGAGTGGGGCTTTATTATCTTGGACGAAGTCCACGTTGTGCCTGCGGCTATGTTCAGAAGGGTGGTCAGTACCATTGCTGCGCATGCAAAACTTGGTCTCACTGCTACATTGGTTCGTGAAGATGAGAAAATCTACGATTTGAATTTCTTGATTGGGCCCAAGCTATACGAAGCCAACTGGATGGAGCTTGCTCAAAAGGGGCACATTGCCAATGTTCAGTGTGCAGAGGTTTGGTGTCCGATGACTGCGGAGTTTTACCAAGAATATTTGAGGGAAACTGCCCGAAAAAGAATGCTCTTGTATATCATGAACCCCACCAAATTCCAAGCGTGTCAGTTCTTGATCCATTACCACGAAAAGAGAGGCGATAAGATCATCGTGTTTAGTGATAACGTTTATGCGCTACAAGAGTATGCTTTGAAGTTGGGTAAGCCATTTATTTACGGGTCCACGCCACAACAGGAGCGGATGACTATCTTGCAGAATTTCCAGCACAATGACCAAGTCAACACTATATTCTTGTCGAAGGTTGGAGACACGTCGATCGACTTACCTGAGGCAACCTGTTTGATCCAGATCTCGTCTCACTATGGTTCTAGAAGACAAGAGGCACAAAGATTGGGCCGGATCTTGAGGGCAAAAAGACGTAACGATGAAGGTTTCAATGCGTTCTTCTATTCTTTGGTGTCAAAAGACACCCAAGAAATGTACTACTCAACCAAAAGGCAGGCATTTTTGGTCGATCAAGGTTATGCGTTCAAAGTTATCACACATCTCAGTGGCATGGAACAATTGCCAGATCTTGCTTATGCGTCGGCACGGGAGAGACGTGAGCTTCTACAGCAAGTTCTTTTGAAGAACGAAGATGCAGCCGGTGTTGAAGTGGGAGACGATGAAGGGACAAATTTCATGTCGAAGGACAGAAACAAGTTTGATGGTAGTCATGCTTCGAGAACTGCTGGCTCGCTTGCAGGTTTGGCTGGTGGTGAAGATATGGCGTACATTGAGTACAACAAGAACAAGAACAAGGAACTCAAGGAACATCATCCGTTGATCCAGAAAATGTACTATAAGAAGAAGAAGTGAAGATAGAAATAGGGATGGTTTATAATTCGTTATAATAAAAGAATATGCAGTGCTATTAATAGGTTGGCTAAATTATTCAACGATGTTCCAGTGTCAAACTCCCCCACCAAAGAAAAAAAAAAAAATGTGCCGTGTCTAATCATACGAAGATTCAACGAAATTGCCAAAATCATCGTCGTCCGTATTCTCATCATGTGATGTAGTTACGTCAGTTGGCAACGTGAGGTCGGGCAGCCTGGTCAGATCTATGGTTTCCAACTGGTTGTCGTATAAGAACTTTTCCTGGAAGTTTTTAAAGTGCCTCTTGTATATGGACATGCTCTCCGAAAAAGAGGATGCATTAAACAGGTCTTCAAACTGTATACCTAAAGCCACTTGGAGTAAAAAGCCCTTTTCGGACTCGGGTAGAGGGGCGTAGCCGGTGTCGGGCAACTGTGAGATGATTTTATAGTACTTTGGCGACTCCGGTGTCATTTTAATGGTATCTGAGCCGTCGTTGCTGATTTTATAGGCCAAATCCATGTCCAGAAATGGATTGTACCATACTTCTGCCCACGAGACAGAATTGTTGGAATCTCGGAAATGCTCCAGTACTGCGTCCAGGACGTTTTTATTGAATAGCTCCAACTTGAGCCGGAGCCCTGAGTACGGAGCAGTTTCTGGTGTTGTGGCCGTCTGTTCTTCCTCCACCAAACGTACAGAACCTTTCCATACAATAGGTTTGGACGGCCATTTCGAGAGCGACACGGGGCCTGGTGGGATCTTGAACGCAGAGACGCAATCACATTCGAAAAGTACGTTCGATATTAACATTAGCAAAGGGCAGTATGGATTTGGGTGGTGTAAATAGTATAAGAGAAAGTGTGGCTATTTGGTATGCTTGTTGATGTAATTTTCGTTCTTGAATTCTATTGCCAGTTCGTTTTCTTGAAAATGTGTGATCAATGAGTCAATTGTGATTATGGTTTTGTTTTTGTTTTTGTTTTTATTTTATTTTATTTTATTTTGTGTTCGGTTTTTTCTTGTTAGTTGTTTTGGGGGGGTTTTCGTGGGGTTCTTGCTAAGTTAAGCAACCTATGTGTAATTTTGTATTGGCATTTTTTATCGTGTAGCGATAAACAAAGTTGCGCAGTGCGGCTGGCACCCATGTGGAAATATGAGACATTCGAATGGAGGATGTTTGAGGTGGAGGTTCTGTTTTTAAAAAGTATACATGTTTGAAAAGACTGGGAAATTTTAAGATTTTTTGAAAAGGAAAAAAATCAAAAACTTTCAATAATTGTTCGTTCTTTGGGTTCTGCTCCTGAACCAAAACTTCAAACTTTCAAATTCAAAAAATCTTTGCTTTTTCTACCTACTGCCTTTTTATTACGCACACAATGGGTCGCGGTCGAATTCTGGCTCTGGGCTTCTTATCTTACAACTACGCACGTGACAGAGTTAATGTCAATACAATGATTTTGAGTTGGTTTTTGGGGTTTTGGCATATTGGCGATTGATTATACTCTTGCAAAAGCTAATATCCGCCGAATTTTCTTTCACCAAGGGGCGTAGGGTCTGCCATTATTGCATCGTGTGAGTTAACTCGACGCACATAAATGCATGTCTGAATATCCACTCCTCTAGTCACCCTCCCCCCCAATGAGAAATTGAGCAAGTATGAACGTCCCAAGTTTTCTGGTCCAGGAAACGTTTTGACTGAAATAGAAATTGGATCAAGTGGGCCCATTGTGGAATGTATGAGTGGACTTGCAAATTCCAAAGCTTGACTGGCCCATTTTGACGTCCGGAAGCATTCACTTTTGGATGTGCTACAGTGACTATCAAGTAAAGGCAAAGTAGAAAATGGTTGAGAATTTATTCATTCCCTTATTCTCTATACGGGGCATAAATTAAGGAAGAATAAATGATTTCTTCTAGAGCAATATTCTTTTTGTTTGGCCCAAGATTTCTGCTTCTTCGACTGGAAGTCGGACTATCCATATTCACATAAAGCTATAAATTATCGTTTGAACCTCTTCTTCGCATTCGTAAGTCTTCATTCTCTTCCATATCTTCTACTTCACTGCATGTGTGCCTGAATATTACGCCAGTGACATTTTTACGGAAGAACACCCCGAGGTTTAAGAGTTGCCAATGAGCATTGACTTGATCATGCACTTGTTTTTTTCCTTGGTTCATTTGTGCCTATATCACAGTCCATGGAAATTAGGCCAAAAACCCCCCGAAAAATAACCCCAAACCATATTTTTGTGTCTTCTGGCGGTTTCTCTGAGAAGTAGGTATCATCCCCATACTCACCAAGGAATTATGAAAACGAAAGGCCCTATTTATACAGCTAATATATAGCTAATTCAGACTTTACTCCACTTATTTCACTACGGTCGTATCCTCTTTTTCTCGAACTTTACCCCACACTTTCAGTGTCAGTCAGCCGCTTCTATAGTCCACACATACGCCCCCAAGATTTTGTTGGTATATATTCAACGAAAGTTTCGGTAAGCACCGTCTGAAAGGTGCTATGATTCCAGTATTTCTTTAGTGGTAAGAATTATTCATCAACTGAACTATTAGATTGTTCTAATTGATACTGTTCATTAACAATGACCACCGCATTCCCTTCCAGTCTTTTATGCCATTCGGGTATGGGAATTTATACTCATCAGAACATTAAAAACCTTGAAACTTCATTGGTCCGCACTGGTGGCGGACTCATCTTCTTTAAAACATCCAAGAGTTTTAAGCATATCCAGCTCTAATGATATCCAATGAATTACTTCATTCATTTTATGCTCTTATAAATGAACACGTAAACCCTCCTGACCTCAGGTGGAATCCCTCCGGGATTCTCACAGATTGAAGCGCCGTCCCACCAGCTCGACTAGTCGGCGAATGGCTTGAGTTCTCTATTTGTGAGGAAAGAAGTATTTTCTTTTGTCAGGATTCTACACAACATCACAATACATCAGATTATGCCTTAATGGTTTCTCGGTCAGTGATATTGTCTAGATCACCCTACCACAATGCACGTTTTGGTCAGACGAACACGTAGCCAAGATTTATGGCCCTTTCCAGCGGCGTACACTAACACCCGTCTGTAATTTACCCAATGGAAGAAATATCCAAAGCATATTGGCCAGCAAAACCCTCAGTAATTGAAATAAGGTTTGTATAAGCACTGGCCAGATATACTTATCAAACATAGACCCCACTAAATATAAATACATATATAAACTGCTCTCTTATCACAAATGCTTTCCCCCCACACCAAGCCATGGTGCAGAACTACTTCTTTATTAATGTGTTTATGCGGAATGATCATTGAAAACGAATATACACATATTCTATGAATTAATCAACTAAATTAAATAAAACTATTTTTGTGGCTCAAAATCCTACCACTTAACCTTGAGTCAAAGTCTGTCGACTCGACGGGGCTAAAGAAATCATTTCTTTATTGAATTATGGAATACTCTCATTATTATTGGCAAGTCCTTCGTCTTGGACATTTCCCCATACTATCACAACTCTCCAGTCTAAAATAATCGTCTATTTCTTTACTATGTACACATGAAACCATCACCCCCAACTAATAGCCTCTTCTCTTTGCGTCAGTGATTTGTGCCATCAAGTCCGAGAATCCCAGCGCAAAGTGCTTTCTCCACCAAAGACTCTTCTTCATCTTACGGAACTTAGCAGGACGGATGTACCGTTTCTGGTTGTGCCACTGAGACCTCACGTCGTTCTGCTTGAGAACAGACTGTACTCCACGGAGAGCCATGCCCACATTCTGGAACTTCACGTCCACTGTTCTTCCCGAAGATGGACCATAAACGTTGATGGCCTTGGCTGCCTCACGTGGGTCCTTGACGCTATTTCCAAAGGCATAATCATCAAACTTATTCTTAGACCCGTGGGCGTCCCGAAGACTGGGCGAGTTTGCGATCAACTCGTCGATATCGAAAACCGTCGAGGCATTTCTAGGGGCACTCGATGCCATATCTTTAAGCTCCGTGAACGGATCCGTCTCGTTTTTTTTCGACAAGAAACGCACAAACACGTTCTTTGGCTTGCACTGGCGAAGTGCCGGCAATCTACCCGAGAAGTTGGCGAACATTGCGTTTGGGTCAGACTCAGTGCTAGATTCGTGCTTGAAAAGATTTATTTGGTAGTGTGTGCACGAAGACCGAGAACTCCATACAAGCGTGAGAAATCAAAGGTGAGATTCTCAAACTTAAGACATCAGAACAAATTTGAGTGTAGCTTGTTTTTTGCATTTTTTCTATTATCAATATTATCATTTAGTTTAGTTTTTTTTTTTTTTTCTTCAACTTGTTGTTATTTTTACAGCACTATTGAACACTTCCCTTTACTCTTAATTAATAGGAATCGGCAAGACATAAGGTAGCCCATTCGCTATGCTAAAACTTACGCGCATCTGGGTACTTCTCAGTCCGGCCGGATCCGACCTAGCTGACAACTATATAATCATGATCAATATACCCATATTTGCAACGGCAAGCCCAGCGAATTGAGTCTGATTCTGTGTGACGCCCCCTATACGGGCGGTCTTATTTCTTGTTCATTTATTTATGCTCTCTGTTTTCCTCTTTTCTCACACTCTCTACTTTCTTACCCACTTCGTCACTCCCGGTATCCTCGAGAATGAGTCCACAAGAATCTCAGACCGTCCTGAGGCCAAAGACCCTGCATTGATGACACATCACTGAATTAGAGTGATCGTACAGAGTGTAGAAAGATATGCGTTTATGCTAGTGATAGGAGGTCTAGTTCTTCTTGAACCCACTCTTCTTCAAATGTTTCTTGTCCTTCTTTGTGTCTGGCTTGGCGTTGTTAAATGTCTTGTGGATTCTAGGCTCCAACAAGATCACGTTAGACTTAACCACCATCTCTCTAGTTTCCAAGGCCTTTTGCTGGTCCTCCTTGCTTCTGAAGTCACACAACGCCGTCTTGTTGGTTTTCTTGAAGAACTTGATATCACCAAATTGTTTCACCAATGCTGTCTTCAACTCCTCTTCCTCTACATCAACGTTCTTGATGTAGATTGGGTACCACTCTTCCTTCTTGTACTTTCCGTTGGCTGTAGCTTGAGGGGCGGCTTGAGCTGGCGAGGCGGCCTTCTTTGCAGCTGAGGCTGGGACTGCAGCTGGAGGGGCCACAACCTTAGCTGCGATTGGTGCTGCCACTGCTCCATTCTTTGGCGCGGTCTTTGGTCCGATGGCGGCCAAGTTGGCCCATGTTGGCTTTGCTGCCGGAACGGCTGGAGCTGCTGGCTTCTCAGGCTCGGCGGATTTCTCAGGCTCGCTAGCGGCTGGGGTCTCCTCGGTTTCAGCACTAGCAGAAGGAGCTGGTGCCTCTTCTTTGGTCTCTTGTTCTACCGCAGCATCTTCCTTTGCGGTCTCGATCTCTACAATAGCTGCTGGATCCTCTGTTGCCTTAGCTTGTACGTCTGGAGCAACAGACTTTGGCTCAGAAGCGGCATCAGGCAGGGATTCGGAGCTCTCCTGGTTTTCTGGGGAGATTTCCGCGTTTTCGGTCGACTTTTCTTCGTTGGAAGGGGCAGCAGTGGCCTCGGACTTTTGTGTGGGCTTCTCTTCCACCACGTTGACCTTAGTGGTGGTCTCCTTGTACTCCTCGGCCAAGTCGATGAATTTCAAAACATCGTTGGCAATGTCGTAGACGGTTTTGCCCTTGGCACGCAACACAAACGTCTGGACGAATTGCCAGAGCTGCGACGATCCACGTTTCCACGAGCCAGACACTACAATCAAGATCAGGTCCGCCACGGACTTCTGGAATGTGGCGTTTTCAACCACAATCTTGTTCTTTGCTGTAGAAGACGAAGCAGCGGCCGCGTGGCCCTCATAGAACGCACGCACCGCCTCGCTGCCGTGTGCCACATGCACCGTCTTGGTTCTGTGCTGAGAAGCACTCTCAGTGTCACTTTCGTCGGAGTTTTCGCTGGGGAAGTTCTCGTGCAGAATGGCTCCTTGTGCGTCGTAGAACCCGTAGAGCTTGCTCAAGTCGGCGGTATAGCTGCCGTAGTATTTCTGGAGAAACAACCATCCAATGGACTCAATGGACAACTCGGTTGCCTTGGCTGCAGGTGCAGCGGCAGCAGCAGTGGCATTGGAAGTGGCAGGTGCGGTGACAGGAGCTGCCGCTGGTTCGGTGGCGGTCTTCGTTGCTTGAGGCATGTGGATGAAATCAACGGTATCGATTGTGAGGGGAAGGTGTTGGGAGCTTTTTTTTTTTATGACCAGCGTGAGAGATCTGCAAATGCTGAAAACCTGTGCCAGATGTCTAGAGGCGCGCGTGCGCGCACGAAAAAAACCCGGACGCCGTGGGTGCAGGTGGAGGACGTTTGCTTTGGGCCGTACGCTTCAGATCCAAGATGTGGCTGTCCAAGCACGCCAGGGTCCTTCTATACGTGTGCGAACTATAAGTGAGGTGGAGCCGTGGGAAATGGTTATCTTTTTGATGGTGGTATTTCTGATATACTATTTTATTTGTTGTGTAATTTTTAGACTGTAGAAGAAGTAAGGATTTTAATGAAATTGAAATGTAAGGTCCCTTAAGGAGTTGGACCTGGCTTATCTTCGAAGGTTGTATGTATGGAATTCTGTTCGACCAACGTCGCATGGGCCTGAGGCCAAAATATGTGGTTTAACGCATTTAAACATGCACTAGGCCCCATGGAATGAGACACCCCATGGAATGAAAGTTCTGAGGTAATGCTTTATTGTTCAAAGATATTTCTTGTACATTATCACTGTGAGGAACACACTATATTAAGCTTTTTTTTTTTTTAACCACCAAAGAACAAGTATCTCTGTAGTGGAATAAAAGTAATTTCACGACTCATTTTTTCCATATTAAATTCTGGTTATACCGTTTTGTTTCTGTACGCTGAAATAGCACTATCTTGCTGAGCCATGGGTACTAGAAATTATGCTCACCACCAACACCAACATGTCACGAACTATGACTCACTGCTGTTTTTCAAGTATTCTTTCCATTCTACCAAACACAATCCCTAAGAGGTAGTAAGAGGCAGTAAGAACTTGTTAAAATAACAAATCATACACCGGTCAAAAAAAAAAAATAATAAGGCCTCTTCCTGTTTACTTGGACGGCACTCTGGCACGTGACTGGCGATTTAAAAAAAAAGCGACATTTCCAGCCTCCTTCTTTCCAACATTGATATCTTTTCACACCACCAGGAAAGACTTAATATTCGTATATTTCTCTATTGACCACGGGGATTCTATTTAAGACCATCGTGTTGAATATTTGGGCTGTTTATTCGGTGGTTGCAGACACGTGTAGACAGGTTTCTTTCTTCCTTTGATTCTTCCTCTCTCTTGCTTGGTTCACCTTCTTGGCTCACCTTCTTGGCTCACCTTCTTGGCTCACCTTCTTGGCTCACCTTCTTTCCTGGCTTACTTCCACGCCCTGGTCTTCGGTGTCTGGATAGCCCACTAGTCTAGGCTTCCAAAGTATATACACTTTCTCCCTACTGTGGAAGAGATCGGAGCATTCTTAGTTCCCGGATTCCCGCAACAATTCCTCTAAAACCTTGTTTTCAGCCTCGGTCTTGTCGTTCAATCCATTGAACGTCTTGATGCCCATTCTCCTCAACACGTCAATAGTAGTGCTTCTCGCAAACCCCATGTTCTCGAACTGGCTCACAATAGCATCATCGATTCCGTACAACGCACAGTCGCTCAATTGGGCTGGTCCGCCGTGGCCTTCGTCCGATGCATAAACCTTCGTCCAGTAAGCCGCGGTATCTTCAAATCCGGCCTTGTTGCTGATGTAATGTTTGGCAACCTCGGCATCTTGTGGATCGTTTGGCTCGGGCGACTGCAACAACGATTGCAATGAAATCAACGACGATTTGAGCGTCAAGATCGGCGTCCATGCATCCTTCAAAATATCCAAGCAAATGGCCCCTGTGACTGAAGAAATGTTGGGGTGGTAGATTTTGGTCAAGAACTTCATCATAGGAGGCTTGAATGGGTATTCATTAGGAATATTGATGTCCACTTTGAAAACTCCTTTTTCATAGGGTGTTCCTGGAGGTCCATGGAAGTACCCCACCAAATGAGTCAAGTCTGTCTCGTTAACCAAATCAAGAGATACCCCCGACTTTGTATCCTGTCTACACTCCTCGAGTTCCTTGGCGATTCTCTTTACTCTGGACATTTTTCAGTATTTCAAGGATAGATTATCTCAGATCAAATGTTTCTTCTTTTTTTTTTCCCTCTTTTCTTGTTTGGGAAAATGCTAAATTTCGCGGTCGTTTTTTTTTTTTTTTTACTTTTGCTTGCTGATTCGAACTCGACGTTTTCTTTGTTCAAAAAAATCCGTATATAAACGAAATTGAACCCGTGTTGCTATGTTGCTGGAAGAAACCTTTAACGTGTGGGTATTTTTTGGGCCCCGGGTGTCAGTGAAAGTTCAGGCGCCCTTCCACCAAAACAAGCTATAATATACAGGCATACGTGTGATTTTTAATTCAAATCACTACCAGCACGAGGTAATGAGGTCACAATTGCACTACAAAATGATATTCTCGGTATGTATACCAATATTCATATAATTAGTAATAAAAGGATCAAAAATATTTCCAGAATATACCAAAGTATACCAAAAATTTTTGGACAAAAAAATTCGCGATTTACTATACACTGAACTTGATTGAACATAGTAGAGACTCTTTATGTTAGAACAGCGAAGTATTTGCCAGACAAACCGAAAATGATTATGGAAATTTTGCAATGAAGAGCTGATCGATGTCAAGAAATCTTTATTATCTCAGAAAGCAACACCAAAGTATGTATATAATTATTTCTATGTAAGATCAGTTTTCTCTTTCTTCCGGTATCAACGCTTCCGCAGCTAGGCTTGAATTGTCTTGGCTAATGTTTCAAAGATGCCTCTCATTTCAGGCGAGGCTCTCTTGATGAATGACCTGTTGAAGAACTGGTATTGCTTCTTGCTGATCAACTCGGTCAAAACCAACGAAAGACCCCACGGATATGGCTTGTTCACCACGTGTCTCTCGAGAAGCACTCTCGCCAAGATTTCCTCAATCTCCTCGTGTGTTTCCTCGGATGCCCACACTGTTTCAGAGAAAATATGGAGCACGAAACTTATAAACCACTGAGTATGACAACTTGGTGAGCGAAGTTGGTTGGCCACAGCATCGATAAGATGATATCTGAACTCCGTACTTCCATGGTTCAAGAGGTCAACAAGCAACGACGTATGCGATGATTTCGAATTGAAACCACGGCTATCTCTTGGGAGTTTGTCCTCTACAGCTGAGATACCAACATGCAAAACTAATGCATTGATGAGCTTTGTGTTGAAGTTCACTGAGTCAAATCCGAAACTTGAAACCTCCTTTGGATAGTTCAATTTGAGGCCACTGTAAATCGTGCGCAACAATGCTGATGCGGGAATACGAATGAAACACTCAACCGGCTTTTTCAATCCCGCCTTGCTCAAGTCATCTAGTGGTGGATAGTGAATTCCCGGTACCTCAGTACAACCGGGTAAGTCATGGCAGTCCAAGGCAGCGGAAAATGGACTAGGCGCGGAAATATGCTTAGGAATAGCAGACAAGATAATATTCTTCACTTGAACGTAAATAGCAGGTACCGCTGTTATCAACTGATAGTGGCAGTCAATCAAAAATTCTGGCTCATCGTGCGCCAATCCAGTGAAGACTCTGTTGATTGCCTTAAAGATAACATGGATCACATCATGCTGCACAAACTTGTCCTTAGAATAAACATTCTGGAATTTCAAGAGCGAAGATAAAAGCTTCACTGCTACACTGTATCCGCTCTTATTAGGTAATTCAAGCAACTTGGGCAAGTACATTCGATGAGCAATCAAGGAAATCCATGCAAATGTGAACCCAGGATAGATGAGCGGTTGAACAGAGTCGAGAACCTCTCCAACAGATGAATAAAACGACTCATCCAAGTGGCTGGTTGCACCAGTATCAAGGGTAGAGGCTTCGCTCCAGGTACACATGAGCGAAGAGAATAACTTGAAGTAAGCTCTTTCGTTCCATGTTGACTTGGATCCTTCATGCTCGTTGACAAGCACAAGAACTATAATACCAAATATCGTCTTCATGTATTCCGTAGCATCATCCACGTGATTTCTGCTGAATCTAAGAAGTATTCTTGTAACCAAAAGCGCCAAGCAATCGACCGACAACAAAGTTTCCCTTTGTGTGCGGCTTCTGATTTCATGCTCCGTGACAAAAGCTGTAGTACTTATTTCAGTTGCTGCTCTGAAGAAAGTTTGGAATCTCTCAGGCTCAGTCAAGATACCACAATGGAACAACTTGTCGATAAATGCCTTTTGTAAAGCCAAACTGTTGTCACTGTGACCTACCAATTTGACCCACTCCACAAAAATGTATCCCATTTGAACAAACCCATCGCCTTCTTTCTTGTCTGCCGAATATGACAATGGAAGGTTTGTTTCGTTCAACAATTTGAATAACTCATCACGTATGGCTGCAGCCTTCTTGTGTTCTTCAGTATCCTCGGGGTGGTAGTTCAATAAAGCATCTAAGGTACAAGCAAACTCAGAACGTAAAGCAATAGGTCTCGAGCCTTCAGAGCTAAAAACATTCAAGAGCAAACTAGAAGCAAAATTAACTAGCACTGCACTATTACTCTCTGCGATAAGCTTACCGATCGAACTATCAAGCTTGAGCGGTGTCACAAGTTGCACCTTCAAAAGAGAAAATATGACAGGCATGTTGAACTTTCTTTGGTCCAGGGAATGTACCATCCACCACGTCACGTCCTTGGCTGTAGATGGTGAACATTCGCATAGCTTGTCAAGAATCACCACGTAAATTTCATTGCTCATAGGGTTTTCATGAACTTGAGTAAACAAACAGTTTACGGCGTATTGAGCCACCTTCAACAATAATTCAGGGTATTTGACTGCATTGCTCTGGCAAAGTGCTAAAGCCTGAGAGAGAGATTGCAAAATAGGATGATCAGCTGGTAATTCGTGCAATGCAGTTTCTTTTATTCCTGGAAGTGTCTGGATTGCCTTGTCGCACATTTGAGTAATAAATCCAAAAAGTTGGTCTGCTGAAGACTCATCATGTAATAAAGACGTTGGCGTTTGTTGGGGAGTCAGTTGTGGGTCCCGAATACCTCCTTCAAGCCCATCCTGTGATCTAAGTTGAACACCCTGAGGAATTCCCTGAGGGTCTGTCTGCTCCAAAGTCTGCGAAATCACTTGTGTCGGAATCTGTTGCGCTATTTGTTGTGGCGTACGTTGTGACACTGGCTGCGAATTTTGGGTCGATGGACTTGCCTTGATGCTTGTGACTGCTTGAGGTTGTTGTCCACCCTGTCCTTGGTCGGCACGAATGATGAAAGAATTGGTTCCAAAACCAGTATAAATGTTCAACTGTGAATCATGGAGACCATCTGCTTTCAAGCCAAGAGGAGGAGGTAATTGAAGAGCGTAACTTGAAGCACTTTCATCGAGGTATAGCTCGCCGGCGGCATGACGCTCACGAGCCAAGACTTGCTGGCGCATACGTTCTTCAATCAATTCGCTAATGTTGCTGGCAGCTAAGTTCTCAACAATCTCCACGCATAAGTGTACATTGCTTTGAATGGCCGAGTTCAAGTCCAATAAGGGTAACTCGTTGGAGTTGATTTGGTTTCCAAGCAATTGCAACATGGTGGCTTCAACTGTCTCGCTTAAAATCTTACGCCCACTGCAAACAACCATGCTGTGCGCTAAATGTTGGGCCATGATCTGGTAACTCTTTCTAAATTTTGCTGGATCAGCTTCTGTTGCAAAATCTTTTCTGATCAAGGCTTCTGTCGTGGACAAAACCGCTTCGGACACTCTGCTCAATATTGGAACTGCGCACTCTCTTACAGCACGTGCAAGAGAGGCTTGGAAGGCCCTTCTCAAATTGGGGTTTTGCGTGAAGATGGTGTTGCCTGTCAAATTGCTAAATGATGCATCCAATTGGTTTGCGACGGAGGTTTGAGGCGCATGATCATCCATCTGTCTGATTTGCTGAAGATGTTGCAATTGGGATAAATGCTGCTGTTGCTGTTGTTGTTGCATCATAGCAGCTTGTTGTTGCAAATGTTGCTGCATTTGCAAGCTTTGGTCTGGACCTTCAATAGATAAGTTTGCAAGATCTGCAATACCTCCACCCTCGGTCCGGGTACCAAACATCGCAGCCAATGCCTCAGGCTTAGGGTTGTGAGTTCTGATCAATGTTGAGGCCTCAATGTCCTTTATCTTCATATCGAATGCATTCAATAACACCTCGATCTCAAACTTAAGATTAAGTTTTAAATCAGCACATTCATAGAGCTCAACAAGAACTTTCATCACACCTAATACCCATGGATTTGGGCATCTAAAAATTCTCGAGTGGCTAGCTTGTTCCAAAATCTTGCACACGAACGGAATGACAACATGGAGAGTCTTGAAGTCAAAAGATTCCACAAGCAAATACTTAAGAGCAACCTGGTCCCTCTTCAAAGGTCTGTCGTTTGCCAAAGTAATCTTTCCTAGCCACGCACCAAGGTTTTTCAAATGCTGTCTTTCTGACGAAGTGTCTTTGAAGTTTCTGAGCAACTTTCCAACCTCAAAAAGAGTAATGTTCAATACGTACTCATAGAAAATAGGATTGTTCAACGCAAACACCAAGCTTGTGTATAAAGTATGATTGTTGGGTTCAGTCCTTGCTCTCTCTGTTACCAAATAGTTCGCAAACCACGAAAAGTATCTCTCGGCAAACAAACCTTTCACCTCTGACAACTTGGTTAACATGTTATCCGAAGTCATGTTGTTGACGAAAAACAACAATTTGTCAGATACATTTTCATTTGGGTCTTCTTGAGCTGCGAAACCAACAGTCTTCTTAACAGTAGATATCGAGTTATAGATGACAGAGATCCCTTCTTGCTTTGGTGGCTGAGTGCTTTCAGGAGCAGACGCGGACTGTGGAGCATTTGAGTCCGGACAAGGGATACCATTTGAAGCGTCCTTCACAATCTGGTACATCTTTGCGTGTGCTGAAAGAGATTGGCATTTGAGCAAATGCTTGCAGTACATTGGGTACTCATGCAACCTCGACTTGAAGTTATACAAAGACTGGACTGCAAACTTGAACATATGCGAATCTTGTGGTTGATTACAAGACTCCCAAATGAAATTGAGAGCAACAGTAAGAGTGGTTCCTTGAATCAAATCTTTTTGAAGAAGTGCACCAAAAAGAAGCGAAGTGGATGCCAATGCCGTCAATGGGTACTCGGAGAAAAACCTGTATTCATCAATCAAAGAATGGATCATACAGGCAAAAACATCCTGTTCATGGGGAACATCACTATTCTTCATTCTGCCAAGCATTTCGACAATTTCCTTAATATCCATCTCCTTGTTATACATCTTTGAGTAGTAAGTCTTCATCTCTTGTTCCACTTGAGGGGGAAACGAGTTTGAGAATCTTTGCTCGTTTTGCATGATTGCTGCATCGTGGCCAATTCCAAAATTGATAAGTCTTGGGTAAGTAGTCAACAAGGACAACTGTAAATTCTTAAGTCTCTCTGGATCAATGAGACCTTGTGAGCCCTTAAGAGCATCTAACAAAACATAAACAACAACCACCGCCAAGGGTCTGGAAGTAGTCGAGGGCAGAGCACCTGGTTGTTGTTGCTGTTGCTGTTGCTGTTGCCCAGATTCAAAGTCCTGTGCTGTTCTTGTTTCCAAAATTTCGAGCAAGCTTTGATAAACAATACTCTTCAACTTTGGATCTCTCGTATCATTCTCAAGTATGTGCTTCAAACCATCACTGAAACTCGATGCCTCAGGGACAATAGTTGAGGCCTCGACAACAAAAGTCAAGTACAAGCTATAGGACATGGACTTCGCCTTGGTCGTCAAATTGTCAAACAAGTCAAAGGAAGTGGCGGCTTGTACAACCTTCGTAAGTGCCTCTTGTGTGGCTCTTGTGGTGTAAAATTCGATGAGTTTCAGGATTGCCAATTGAATATCAAACTCCTTAAACTTAGTGATGACTTTTCCCAACTGGATCACATTGTCATCGACCCAAGCACGGTCCATCATGAATGCAAACAACCTGTCAATGCGGTCAAGAATGTAGCCATTTTTGTCGGGAATGGCCAATGCTCCAGCAATAACGTGATGGGGCTCGGAACGACAATGCAAATCAAAGAACTGGGTGAGCCATGTCTCGAGCTTTTTATCGCCTTCAGATTGCAGTTTGATCTGTTGCGCGGACTGCGCGTTGATTTTAGACATTACCTTGACCTCAAGCTTGGCAATATTGACAAACTTCAAGAGCTCATGCTCGGTTTTCGCCTCTTCTTCTTCATAGCAAAGCGTGAGGTTCTTCGAGCTCATTATATCGAAGGCGCCCGGCTTTGTGTACATAGACTGCAACATAAATAAGAGGGTTTTGTCGAACCACCATTCGTAACTCAACAAGATATCGATAAGGCCCTTTTTGAAGTCGAGGGCAGAGAAGAGCTGTGTGATGCTGGCGACAGAGGGCTGACTATTACGCTTGGACGCGTCAAACAAAAAAGCATGAACATGGGAGAAAATTGCAAACCAGTTTAATTTGAAGTTCGTATTCAGATCGATTGTCTTCAAGCATGCTTGTAATTGTGCACCTTTGGCGCTTGCTTCGGGCAAGTTATTCACAAAAGTTAGAGAAGTAATCCCACCATTTGTAGTTGTAAGTCCTTGGGAACCTGGAATGAGAACTTCTGCCAATATCAATGCAATGCTTTCGTCTGCATCATCAGGCTTGATCTGGAGCAAGGAAGGAAGAAGCTTTTCGGGCAACAAATTCTCAGGGCCAATTTCTATTAAGAGTTCTTTGAATGACATTTTCAAAATACTGCGGAAAAACGCTTGGACGGGTGGTATGGTCAGGTCAAATGCGTTGAACTGGCCAATAGTCAGAAGTTTATGAAGAAATGGGTACGTTGCAGATCTTAAGATACAGTCAAGAAGAACGTGGCACCAGGATCTGTCTGAACTAGTACTTCTTTCGATAACAAGAGCAGGGACTTTGGAAGAGGCTTCTTCGAAAAAGTGTTTGACTGCAGGCGATTCAGGGTCGGCAATACGCGATACAAACGTGAATGCAAGGACGGGATCGACCGAAAATCGTTCAATGAAGTAAAAGAGATCCTCTGTAGCGTTGTTTCCAAGGATTTCAGCGAGCTCTGGAATCAAAAACTCAATGAACGTACAGTCTGTAGCGAGGTGGTCGAGTTCGGCTTTAAAAAGCTTGTCAACAGGCGAGAGTGGCGCGGGTTTAGGACTGGTAGTCTTGGAATGAGGGGGAGTTTGGTCCTTGACAACGGCAACAAGCTTGTTGTAGAAGTAGCTATGTACAATGTGGTGCTTGCGCTCAGTGGTAAGAATGTATCTGACCTGGCTATGGTGGGATTTCCAGTTGGCTTCCGACGCGGTGGCCAAAAGAATGGAGAGCTGGTTGAGGATAATCGACACGTAAGGGGAGCTTTCGTTGATGCTAGGCTCGTGTACGAGAATGCTGGCGGGATTCAAAGGTTTCTCCTGTAAGAGATGCTCAAGGGATTCTTCTTCGTGGGTCGTGGGGGGAGTGCCCGAGGGGCTGGCGGCCTTTTGCGAAGTCACTGTTGGAAACGTTGTATTTTTTTATTGAGGATATGCACTCGAATTCGAGTTCTCGACGGCAGATCTAGTCAGTAGTCTGGGGTCGCGTGTTGCTGGCTTTTTTGGTCTTTTTCGGGTGTTTTCTTCCTTGTCTGAGTAAGAGGAGGAAAAAAATCGCTATCTGAGAAAAAAGTTAGTAAATCTGTGTTAATTTTTAACGGCTGGAGGATTCTGCCACCGGTCATGGTAGGTTTGTGGGAGTTAGATGTGCATTTTCTATGGTACACCACACATTTTTCTTTGTCTTTCTTTTTTGGTTCATGTGCCATTATGGTACCTGTCATACCTGGCTAGAACCTCTCACTAAGATTCCAAATCGGCAGCAAAAGGGACACCGATTTTCACCTGAAGCACTATATGCTTGAAATTGAGTGTTTTGTAATGGATTCCACAGCCAGCCTCACCCTATGAGGAACGAATGAACATACTAATTTATGCAAATAAAGGTAAAAACCACTGGTTGTAGGTGGAGTTCTGGCACGAGGTATGTTCAAAAAATTTAGTGAGCTTCGGTGGAGGTGCGGGTTACCCGGCAGGACACGACCAGAGGCAAGTTAACAGACCAGTAAAGCGCGCGCGGGCAGTGATGGTGATGGTGATCCGCTTACGTAGTGTTCCGGGGCTGCGAAAACAGACCGAAAAGAAAGATCCACTTGGAAAAGCAGCATTGAAAGATCCCTTCGAACTTTAAGGATGTGGACAAGATAAAACATATTGGTATGGTAAAATAAAATAAAATAAAATAACTTATATTGATCTAATAACGAGTAAACTAAAAAGTATTTGAAAAAAGTTGAAAAAAAAAAAAAAAAAGCAAAAGCAAAAGTAAAAGTAAAAGTAAAAGTGGAGTCGTAAACACTCATTTCCCAAAAAAAACTCATTTCTCGTTAAGCCTGCAAGTGCCTTGCAGGATGCACCTGAGCACGTATTTCTGCATGTTTCCAGATAAGCATGAACGTGCTAGAGCCTCCATAGGTGTCCATAGCCCTTAATGGCTCTCCATGGCTATACTTGATTTCACATGGATACAATCATTGTCGTATTCGATTGTTGATGCGGCAAAAGGAGCTTGAATTGCCTGTATATCATTCCATGAGGACATTAGTGAAATTTCATGAAGCTTATTACACTTCAATGACATTACTAATATCGCGTTTGAGGGCCTCATCCTCAACATTCGACAACGCTCGCTTTAAAAGCAGTTTGAGCGCCTCGTTTTCTGCCGCGAGATCTTCCATAGTGGTTCTGAACGACCCACTGTCGATGAACGAAACCGGTCTGCAAGCATTTTTCATGTGCCTGTCCCATGACAAGCTTGTAGCATTCGAATAGATGGATTCGGTATCCTTGGTCGGAGAAAACAATGACATCCTGCTCTCGTGCGTGGCAAAACTCTCCGTGCTTAGAAAGGACGTTGCCGAGTTCAAACCACCCTCGTTGGGAGGCGTTGTGGTCGTAGAAACGGCCAAACTCTTCAACATGCCCAATACCGAAGACCCGGTTCTTTTGTGTGCGTGTTTGCGCTTGGGGGTGACTAATGTCAGTGGAACTACGTCATTTGCCGACTCCGTGAAGAATGACTCATCCATTGAAAAAAGCATATCGCCAAAAAATGCTGTTGAGTTGTTGATTACATTGCCCCATTTTGACTCGTTCAACAAGTGCTGGTAAACGACTTCCTCGTCACCTTCGCCAAACGACATAAGGATAGGGCGGTTGCAAAGAAGAAGGCCCAAGGAAATCTTGAAGATTCCGACTTTCCAGCCTTCCATGAGACAAAAGTCCACGATCCTATTGTTCACAGTAAAATCGGGGGCATGGATCAATGTCACTGACAACCACCATTGATACAAAAATACTTTACAGTCGCAGAATGACTCAAGGTGGTTGGCGAGTTCTGAATCCACGCCAGAGAGAATCGACAAGAACTCCCCGTACCACATTTCCAAAGTTGTGGACATGGTGGCCGGCACGAAAATCGAGCGTAATTCTGGCTCGCATTCCATAATCTTGCATAACGAGTGGAACGTCGACTCCTGATCCTTCAACTGGTAGAAGAGTGTCCCCACAAGAAATAGAAGGCCCTGACAATATCCGAGGTCCAAGTCGTAGTTTGCGTAAACATTTAAGATGGTGAGCAAAGAGTCCACGGTGTCTTGGCGATAGAAAAAACGCATGTGGGGGAATGTGCGGGTCAAATCCTTTTTGATCTGGTTGGAAATCTCCCGGTTGTATGAATGTTGAAAGTTTTTGAAGAGCACCTTGGCCTCGTCAGGGATTCCCGTAAGATTTTTCTGGTTGACCAAAATCAACTTCTGCCAAACTACTGGCCGGAGCTGAAAAGGTACACCCTTCTGGAAAAACGCCAATTTTGAGTAGTTCGGAAGTGCCAATACCGTCTTATATGGATTCTCAAGAAACGAGGACCAGTAATCCTGTTCCAGACCCGACAAAACGCCTTTGGATACCGTCTCAATGAATGAAGTACAGCATGGTGACATTTTTTCCGATAAACGTCCCATGCAAGTTGGACATAACGTGACCTCGTCAGAGGCATAGTCATAATTGGCAAAAATATCGGCAGTGGAAGCTTCTTTGGTGGAGGTTTCAGTGGAAGAAGCGACAGAAAACCTATTGAGATCAGCCTTGAGATCCAAGTTATTCAACATGATGGAGTTTGGCGAAACAGACATCTCTGCGAGAGACTCTTCGAACTCCAATAAGGACTCTGAAAACATTGCCGATAGAAACTTAAGCTTAATGATTGAAATCGGGATCCTGAAATTTTTTCAGAGAAATTTTGGTGTGGTTTATAATTGTCCCGGGATCAACTGTTTCAAACTAGTGACAAAAACAAAATAAAGCTGCGACTCTTACTGATGTGGAATTGTTTTCTTTGGGGTTATCAAGTTTGAAAAAAAAAAAAAAGTCACTTGATAGTAAAATGAAAGTTATCTGATCCCTGCGATCGGTTAATGAGTGAAAGAAATAGATATGGATAGATTTGTTGAAAGAGGAAGGTCCAGTAACAGTGAAAATGATCCAATTGGGAAAAAGCTGGATCTAGACCAGGATGGAAGGAGTGACTAAGGTTAGGGCAAGGAGTGGAAGGGGTCGAATAAGATCGTAAGGGATCGGATAACTCGAAAAGGCTGGATCAAATCAAAGACTGAAGTAGGATGAAGGAGAAGGAAAGAAAAAAAAAAAACCAGCAAAAACTCCTAAAGTTTTTTGTGGAAACCACTCAACTATTCTTACGGGACACGGAGGCTGCTGGCTTCGCACTGGTGTCTGATACCGAAATAGGAAATCAGGCCAGTTGGCAGGAGCTCCATTCGCGATTTTTTTTTTCACCAGGTGCTTTGATTTCGGTGTGCGCGAAGCGTCCTACTGTCCCTGTGCCAATGAACTAAATAAAAATAAAGATGAGAATTACTTATAAAATACATGATTTAAAGGAATAAAGAGTTTTTCCGGTTTACTTATTTTCTCTTCTTCATAATCTAAATATCTATGAACGCTTGAAACTGGGTACTTTTAGTGGTCGGTTTGGTTGTGCCTCGGGTCGCAATGACGTCATATCTCATTGCTCGACCTGACATGTTTGTTTTGTCTTGCACACAAGGATATTCTCCATCTTTCGCGGCCTTTCACCCTTCCTGTTTTTCATTCACCTGTTTTGGGTTGGTATGCGGGGGTTTAGGCCGTATGTTTTGTTTCAGATTAAAGTGGTAAACATTTGGACCTCCTTTTGTTTGCTCTTGCTCCAAATACCGTGTTTTGGGGGGCTCTTGTTTGAGCCTCTGCAATAGGTCAGACTTGGGGAGGACAAACTGTAAATGTTTGCATTTATAACTAACTTGGGTTTTGTTATGTGGAGGGACTTAAATTATATTCATTATTTAATACTTTCAAAGGCACCAGATAATTGTCCCATGTTTATTGTCACTGAAGTGCTAACTTCTTAAGGATTTTCCTTTTATTTACTTTTTTGTTTTTCCTTCTGAATCCTTTGTGGCTTGTGTATGCTGTCACATGGGGTAAGTTTTTGGGTCTTATTGGCGATTTAATCGGGCAAGCCGCCTGTCAACAAGTGTGTGCAATCACCAATGCTCTTTGGGTGAGCTGCCCCAACCACTTCAAGGATCTTAGATATCACTTTCCTTAAGCCGGAACATTGCATTGAAACACTAAAGAATCCCTGAGTCACAAATGTACCAAATCTGCCAAATTCTGTGAAAAAATCCTCGGCTATTTTTTCCCATGTCCCTTATACTTTCATGGCCACATTTTCACGCACTTTCGTGAAAATTTTAATTTTTCGTCACTTTAGTCAATGGAGATCACTCTTACTCCAGCTCTCGCTCCACGAAAAAATAATTTTTGAGAATCATCCTGTGACACCGACTACAACTGAAATATGAATTCAGAACTCTTTCCCTCGTAAGACTCTAAACGGAGAATCTGACCTTGTGACAATTTGGCAGTCCGAATATTCTAGCCTGTACTTTGCCATGTTTTCACGCGCTTCTTCACCACCTCATATCCTCGGATACCTTGGTGTACTAAGCAAGTATTATCAGACAATGATAACTACACCAAATCTCAACCCTAAGCGGAATGAAAATCATTGGTCCCACGGTCGCATAGCTCTGTTTAAGGAGTGTTTCTTCATTTTCCTGAGCGCCCGGGCTTCTTAACTTTTTCTATCGATATGTATACTCCAAGCATTACATACTTATCTGATTTTAATAATGGATGTTGTCAGCTCCAGGTCCGGTAAAGGGTAGTTCGAACATAGGTAATTCAACAATAGGTGTATTATTGTACTTGATACTTGCTTGGTTCTTTACCCAGAAGGGGAGAAGGCCGTTTATTATATAATTCCTTTACCCACTCCTGTTGTGCGCAAGTTTGGGGTAAGCCACGAAACAAGAGGATAATAACTCACCCATTGTTGGCCAAGTTGTAATGGTCACAGGTGAGCAGAAAAGACATAACGGCCAACCCAAGTGAGCCACGTCTCTGACAGATATCTAGGGATCATTTTCTAATGAAGGAATTTTTTTACAGCCCTTTTTTGCCCTTTGGCCACTATCGTTAATTAACTTATGTGGTTTATTCAATGCTAGATATATAAAAACGGGACAACCCATAAACAGTCTATGAGTCATAAATTAATTCAATTAGAAATTAAGTGCATCAAAATTTTGATCAACATCATGAGAAAAGATGCCTCTAGTATCAGTCAATTAAGCGTAGATGACTCTCAATGCAATGCTGATTCCACCAGTGCACTCCTTGTTGGACAAAGAATACTTGTTAGGGGCAGATGGACAAGCATTCCAGCTGATTTCACCATTGTAAGCCAAGTGACCGTTCTTGATAGAAAATCCTGTGGTTGCTGGTTGACGGCCAAATGGAGCAACGTCGCCCAACTCGCCAGTGCTTTGGTCCAAGTTAATACCTCTACCATCTTGGTCAACCAAGCTGGTGTTGTCGCTGTCGAAAGTCAAAGTCAAGAACTCGCCCTCAGATCCACCGACAGAGAAAACGTGTGGGTGCTCTGGGACCTTTTTAACACCGGCATTTTGCACGGCAGAACCCGAATGAATAGCAATGAGTCCGAACTTCTTACCTGCTTGGTTGGCTGGTGCACCAGTGGCTGATGGTTGAGCTGAGCTCACAGAAGAGGAAGCAGACTTCACGGAGATCAGAGAAGTGGCAGATGGGGTGACGGAGCTTGCTGTAGTGGTGGCTGGAGTAGAAGAGCCGCTGACATCTGCAGTTTGTTGGGGGCCGTACGCACGCACAGCAACCCCAAGACAACTACTGTCGGTGTTGTCGAATGCAATTTTTCCACCAGTGCAAACATCAAATGCAGATTTTCCCTTGTATGCCAAGTATCCACCGTCAAAGGAGTAACCGGTTTGGGAGTTTTCGGTCAAAGTGACAGCCTTGTCGTCACCAATGTGGATGTATTTCTTGGAAGTAGAGTCAATCAACGAACCGTCGCTGTTCAACACCAAAGTTAAGTCAGTACCGGAACCAGCAACAACTGAAGAGCCAGAGGCTTTGAACAGACTGTATTGGTATTGGGAGCCAGAACGAATGATGAGGGCATTAAAAGACTGGCCAGCAAGGGCAGTGGCGAGAATAGTGAGGAAAGGCAAGAATTGCATTTTTTATGTTTGTTTCTTATTTGATTAAGTTGTAGAGGACAATTGAATATCTGTGATGATAAGAAAATATTTTATCAAAGGAAAGACTCTCCTTTATATTTATACTTTTTTGTCCCATCATACCATCATTCTTTTGTGGTTAATTAATTAATCGCATGGATCTAAAAATAGGACCGATAAAAATAACCCGGGTATCCGATAAAAATAACCCGGGTATAGTAATTCCCATGGATTCACCATGCAACGCCGCTTTGAGCTTATATGTCGTAATTTGTTGTAATCTCATTAAAAAAAAGGAGACGGTATGCATACCATTTCAGCCCAAGAGGCGTTTCTCCGAGCCACACGAAGATCCAAGTAAAACATTTCTGTACTATTGCGTCATTGGCTCCGACTTGGTGGGAATCTTGAAATTCTGCATACTATTTCGTACCTGCCTTTTGAGCAAAGTACAAAAGCCACCACCACAAAATGAAAAAGCCCAGCTAAGCCTCTCTATCTAAAGTCAAATTGATAAATAGGTCTTATATTCTATACTATTTCAGAAGCAAAGAGCTAATCAAGAAAATACTAGTGCATCTGCAATTTAGGCGATTCCCCCTGCGCGGCTACCTTGAGTAAAAATTCAGGTAAATTCCGCTTATTTTTCATGCAATACTCGTGACATCATGCCAGCCGCTTTAACTAATTGAAAATCAACGGAGCCCCTGAAAATCATGGGGATGTGTGAACCGAGGATAAACCCTCCACTAATGGCAGATTTTTAAAAGAAATGATTTGAATTTACTTACCTCTAATCAAGCTCTATGTGATTGATAAAGATCTGTATGACCTAAAAGACAGTTGAATCTTTTTTCTCATAGCATTGAATACTCAGTCGGTCTGCTCTAAACTCTCACGCGATGGTGCGTTCTGACTCGGATGGTGCATTCCCACGTGCAACCATAATTCACCTTGGGTCGTAAAAAGTCTTTGCGTTGCACTATATGGTGGAAAAGAAATGTAAGAATCCAAATCTATATTTGGTAAATACCCCAGGAACTTATAAACAGTGTGGTATGTTTTAAGTTGCACCCGATCTTAACTTAAGAATTGTGATGGGAGTCGGACTATTACGCGAAAGTTTTTCAGTACAGTCGTTCTCTGAGTAGATTTCTCTAAGATTTTGCATGGTTCGAAAGAATAAAAGTCTTATAGCATCATTAAGGGAATATTTAACAGAAGTTATTCTTGAAATCGTCTTGCAACGAGTTCCCTTTTATCACGGGATGTACTGTGTGTTGAGCGATGTCAAGTACACAATTGAAAATCCAAATTTTTCAGAAAGGGTATCTAATGCTTGGTTTTACTATTTGCAATTGGACTGTTTCTCGTGATTTTTCTACTCTCAGTCATAAGTCTATATTTCCTTTCCTTCAATTCGATTATGTACTTTATTTACCTGGCAAGGAATGCCAACGTGTGACGTGACTGGTAAAATTGCCAGCTTCTGAAATCTAAGGTATCAAATTCACGGCAAGGCAATACCGATTCTTACAAGAAAAACATTGAGCCTTTTAAAAAAATCTTGGTTGGCATAATATTCCTGTTAAAATATGTTCTAATCCCCCCTCTTTTGTTCCACTTTAAAAAAACATTTCACATTATAGTAACTAAAAATATACATCTTTATAGACAAACAAACCTGCAATGTCTAGCCTCAGAGTCAGCACCTTCGGAGACTAATGCGAAGGTCGGAGAAATTATCGTCATACATGTTCCCAATAAAGCTTCGCTTTTTTTGAAGTAAATCTCTCCTCACAACTATGCTGGGCCTTCGAATTTAATAAAAACATTGATGAGACTGCAAATTTCAAAAGCTGAAGAATTTAAAAAGTCTTTTGTAACTTACCAAAATTAAAAAGAATTCTAGCAAGTAGCCAAAATCTAAAAATAGTACTTCGCTTTTCAAAAATCAGATTCTAAAGATCTTTTCTATATTTAGTTTCAAAACGTAAACTACATAGACTACGAAGGAGTTCTTTGAATTTTTATTTTGGGAAAATTTCAGTTGGTCTTAGAAAACGAGGCAGATTAGAAAAATTCATTATAGAAAGACGGTGCGATGTGCAAGTTGTAATGTGTGCGCACTGAGCTGGGTAGGAAGAGAAAAGATCAAGAAGCACGATTGTTCAGTACCTTGTGAATCATTTGGAGAGGCTGAATTTCATTATGTTAGAAAGCATACACGTTATTTGATTATTTGTTTTATTAGTATGATGTCTCCGGATCAACTCCTTAGCCTTCTAGACTCTCCTTAGCATCGTGCTCATGTTTACTCGACATCTGTAGCGCGCACGACGCTATGATCAGATATTATCAGTCTTACGTTTCCACAACCAACGTGACTGCGTTTCGCGCTTCTCTTTTCACACCTTATTATTCGATGCTATAGATCAAAATCAATCAGGGTATTACTTCTGCTAGGCCTTCATTTTGTTCAGTATATTTTACTGTTCGAAAAGTACATCTGGTAGTCTCACACCACGATATCCAACTGATCTTTTTCAACACTTGTTGTGGCTCAACTGATCTACGAAATGCTTGATGCGAAGAAAAAAAATTGTATTGAAAAAAAAAACTCTTTGAACCGATCGATTAGGAGTCGCACTTAGATATGTAAGATTTTGGGATTGATATGTAGTCTTCAAAAGACGTTCTGGGGATTTTTTCGATTTCGAACAATAAATCTGGCATTGGGACAGCTCAGCAATTTATGTATTCAGACATTGGGGTTTGGGGCACTCTGGCCCCCTTTCGGGATTTCATGACTTTGCCTCTCGGCCTCTGACAAGCCCACTAATTCCCGCCATGACACGGAACACGGGATATTAGGTGAATACCACTAGACATAGAGCTAGGAAGCCTCCAGTATTCATGGGGAAGCACTGGTCCAAATAAATGGGAGCGCGAGACTTGGAAAAAAAAGAAGTCTATTGAAGAACAGTAGAAAGACCCCCTTTTTATAGTGAAAGATGCGCGATTTAATTTTCACTGCATGGAGAAAAGAGGCTCGCCCACTTGCCTAGTTTGGAAGTGATGGGTTAGGGCTGGGAGCGAGCCAGCTTAAAATTCTAAAGTGGAGAACTGAGAGCCGAGGACAGGAAGCCACCTTTTTCTCTAGCGAATAGTTTCATGAATGTCGGGATGCTTTCTAAGTTCTTTTTTTGATTTCAATATTTTATGTTTGTATTAGATGTATTTGAAAGGAAACATTTCGAGGACCATCCCATCACAATTAAAACCAACATTAAAGTGGTCGAATGATTTGGGTATTGTTTTTTTTTTTTTTTTTTTTTTTTTTTT
>JAJMHT010000187.1:0-34000 GCA_030583145.1 Metschnikowia vanudenii
CACCAATGGGGCGATGACACGAATAATACTTAAAAAATGAACAGGACAGTGGTGTTGTTTTGGGAAGAGAGGATTTGAGGAAGTCTACGCTTCCGAGGGGCTTCTCGTAGGGGGACGCTCGCGTTCAACTACCTGATTCAACATTACGATCAATTGTGGGGTTTTCTATAGAGTATATAGTTTTTATAGGTGGTAGGCGTGTACAGTAGTGCGCCTCAGAGCGTGCAGGTACACAACTATCACCGCCCACCTCCACAAATTGATGATTCTTTAAAAAAAAAAAAAAAAACCACGAAGAAAGCACTGTTTCCCGTCCGATCAACGTTAGTTAACCTTCGTAGGGCCGCACTGAGTAGTGTAGTGGGAGACCATATGCGAAATTGCGGTGCTGTAATCTTTTTGCCCTTTTTAAAATTCAATGTAGAGCTGAGTGAGACTGCAATTTTATGTGGGTGTATTCATGGACTCCGAGTATCCCCACTACTTTACACTTATAATACTTTCAAAAACCCGCAAAGAATAAAACTAAAGGAAAGAACGAAAATATTTTTTTTTTAGAAAAAAATTCTCCTCACTAAGCTTGTGTGTAATTTTATATCTAACTCTCAATTTTTTGTATTTGTTGCAGATTTTCTTGGACCGCATACCCAACATACCAAACGTCCCTCATGAACATGGTGGCAACTACAGCGAGACGTTCATGAAAGCCATACAACAATTAGGATAATGTTCACCTATTAAAAATATTAATTTTGTAATTGGAAAACTATTATTGCTGGAAAACACATTTTTAGTTCAGAAAAAATCCAACCATTTTGCCATCATCGAATCTCCTATCCGCATTATTTGTGTGGTTGCCGGTCACCTGGGAAGTGTTCCAACAAACCTCGCGCCGTGCGTTTATGTCGGACCTCCAACTTTCACACATGGTTCTTTCATTAGTCCAGAAACGGTAAAAGGTCACCATAAAATCCTATAAGAGGAGAACAAACCAAGAAATCGTGCAGAAGGTATAAAATTTTCAGAGATACATCTGCCAAATACCAATAGAAAGACCATTGGAGCTCAGATCTTGTGCAAGTCAGTGTCTTGAAAGTGAAAACGCAACGTTCAAATCTAACGTGCTCGTATAAGTGAAATACCATCTTTGCATCTTTAGATTTTCTCCGCTTCATCCCATACTCATCAATATGCCTAAAAAGAAACCGGAAATGTCTCAGATTTATAGCCAAAACACCAATGAGTTTGTATTTGGTGAAAACGGCGGCAAAGGCAAAAACTTACTGTCGTTTCTCAAAAACCTTTCGCTAACAGGGTCTCTGCTGCTGCTGCCGCGTCTGCTGCTGCGGACATCGGCACAACATGAGGGATCGGCCGCTTCTCAGGAGACTATTCGGAAAATCAACTCAAGCATCTACGGGAACTTACTGTACGGCTACGACTCGCCGGACCAGGGCGGGTCCGCGCTCACAGCGATGTCGTCGCGGAACCTTTCGTCGGATTCCGCACGGCCTTCACCGCCGGTCCGCTCGGCGTCGTCCGGCTCCGCCATCAGCATTGCTGCAACTTTGAGCCGATCCAATTTGGCCTCGGAGGGCTCGGGAATTTTCCGCCCTCCTTCGCGTGCGGCCAGTGCATCTGGAGATACTCATAGACTGCCGTTCAGACGTCCGAAATACGCAGACCTCGACGATGACTGGGATGCCGACTTCAGTGATATGGCCGATGCGCGGACCACAAGTTCCGGTGCGGATAAAAAGATTTCTCTGGTAGACTCGGCCCTGGGACTTCTTGATCCGCCCGACCCGGACTCTACGGTTCGCTCAACGTCTGCAGAGCCCCCTCTGAAAGTGGTCATGGATCCGTCACAAACACCAATACAACTGCACGCGCACGCATCAAACCGGCTTCAGACGCGTCTCTCGAAATTTACCAAAGTTCTAGCTGACGATCTGGGTGCCGTGAATATCCAGGAGTTGCGCAAGCTTTCATGGAATGGCATTCCACCAGGGCTCCGCGCTCTCACATGGCAGTTACTTTTGGGTTACTTACCTACAAACAAAACACGCCAGCGTGCAATTCTACAGCGTAAGCGCCAGGAGTATATGGAAGGTATGAGTAAGTACACTGCCCAGTTTGATGAGCAGGAACTGAAGAAATCGACAGCTTCATCCAGTTCCAGCCCCAGTGGCACCGCGCCTTCCACGTTAACCGACTCGAACAACAGAGATAACTCTGCTAACAAGGAGAAACAGCTCTTTCACCAGATCAACATCGACGTCAAGCGTACAAACCAGACTTTGAAGTTGTACGGACACTCCGCCACTCAGATGTCGCTAAAGAAGATTTTGTTTCTATGGGCGATCCGTCACCCGGCTAGTGGCTACGTCCAGGGTATCAATGACATTTGTACCCCATTCTATCAGATTTTCCTTAATAACTACTTGTGGCAGCTTCAGCAGAAACATGCGCATGAATTTTCCGGTGCTAAGGATGAGTCTGCGCTTTTTATCCCCGGCCTCCTCGATGATACTGGATGTGATACACACGAGACAGACCTTTATAATGATGCGGATTTGCAAAACTTGTCATGGGAGAATTTCGACCCTGCAAGGCTTTCGCCCCGTGTTACGGCAATTATCGAGGCCGACAGCTACTGGTGTATATCGCGGTTGCTCGATAATATCACCGACAACTATATCCACGAGCAACCGGGGATCATTAAGCAGGTCAATGATCTCCAGACCTTGATTTCCAAGATTGACCCAGCTCTCGTTCAGCACTTGCAAAAAGAGGGTGTTGAGTTTCTTCAGTTCTCGTTCCGCTGGATGAACTGTTTGCTCATGCGCGAGCTCTCAATCGATCTCGTCATTCGTATGTGGGACACTTATTTGAGCGAAACGCCTTTGGGCTTTAGTGGCTTTCACATTTATGTCTGTGCAGCTTTTCTTATCAAGTTCAGCATTGAGCTCAAGGAGAAAGACTTCCAGGACATTCTCCTCTTCCTCCAGAACCCGCCAACAGGCTCATGGACGGAAAAAGATATAGAGTTGATGCTTAGCGAGGCTTTTATATGGCAGAGCCTTTATAAGAACGCCGGTGCACGATCGCGGTAAGAAATATAAATGTTACGGGGACTTCAAGAGAGATTTCGGTGAATTCAATTTTTGACATAGATAACACCCAAGCCACGTACAGAAGTTAGATATTGTTCACCAAGAGGAAGGTCTGGCCATTGAGCAAAGTCCCCACATTCCGCTGACTGCAACCCTTTTGACTGCGAACCGCTTACATGCACACCGCATACCTCCCGCGATGCAGAGTCGAGTCTTTAATTAGAGCGAAAAAAATTAGCCTTAATTGGCTGGTCTCCGCACATATAAAGGCACCCAGCTGCATCGATTGACTTTGAATCCGGTGTTTTTCCCGAAACTCAACCCCAGCCACAATTTCTTGAAAGACCTAGTCTATTTCATTCCCGGATTACTTCAACCTTTCCTATCCGAAGCCACAGTTCCGTGTTACAATCTATCTCTCAACAGATATTTATTGTTCACTTAACATAAAAAGAACAATAACCCACTCAAACAAAATCCCAGACTAGAAACCTTTATCATCCTCGAAATGTCTCACCCAGCAGGAAGAACCATCTTGGCCTCGACCATTGCAAAGCAATATACAGAAGAGGTGACCAACAAAGTGAAGAGCCTAGACTTCAAGCCAAAATTGGTTGGGTTCTTGGCAAACGATGACCCTGCAGCTCAGATGTACGCCAACTGGACCGAAAAGACATGCGAGTCTTTGGGTTTTACTTATCAATTGGTGAAGGTGAACAAGAACGATTTGGAAACTGCCATTGTTGACGCCAACAAAAATGACGATGTGAATGGAATCATGGTATACTTTCCTGTTTTTGGTGACAAACAGGACCAGTATCTTCAGCAGGCGATTTCTCCCGAGAAAGATGTGGAGGGATTGAACTTCTTGTATTACCACAACCTATACCATAACGTTCGGTTCCTAGATGCTCCCACAAACGAGCAGAAGTCTATTTTGCCTTGTACGCCTCTTGCCATGGTGAAAATCTTGGAATACTTGGGTGTTTACAACAAGCACTTGCCATATGGGAACAGACTTTACGGAAAAACAGTCTTGGTTGTGAACAGATCTGAAATTGTGGGCAGACCTCTTGCTGCTTTACTTGCAAATGACGGAGCAACCGTTTACTCTGCGGATATAAATAACATGCAGAGATTCACCAGAGGCTGTGATTTGCTGATGCAAAGACATAGAGTGGAGGAGTTGGACTACGAAGAGTTTTGTCCGGAGAAAATCGCCTCGCAGTGCGATGTGGTGATCACCGGTGTTCCATCAGAAGGATATAAGTTCCCTACGGCAAGCGTGTCGAACGGTACAGTTGTCATCAACTTCTCTAGTGCAAAGAACTTCAACGATGACATCAAGGAGAGGGCTGGATTGTACGTTCCATCGATAGGAAAGGTGACGATTGCCATGCTTTTGAGAAACTTGCTTCGTTTGATCGAAAACAAGAAGATCAGACAGGGTAAGTAAACAGGTGAGAGGTATCTATCTACAGTCGTTGAATGAATGTGCAAGCGGCTGCGATATTGCGAGAGTGCTTGATTGAGGTTGCTTGATATTGGAAGAAATTGAGAGAAATCGAGAGGAGAGTGTTGCAAGAGATTGCACGATGGTAAGACGGCAGACGAAATGAACAGACGCAAAACAAAACAAAAATAAAGATCATTCTCATTCATTGAATCTTTAGAATGGTATTTGTGCGTTGATTCCGTTTGCACCAATGCTTCCTACAAGAAGTGTAGTCTACTGTTGTTTCACATGAGTGCAAATTGAAAGGCATGTGAAAAGGCCCATAAGACCCCACCAGCGCGCACACCAGGGCAACCCGAGGCCAGGATGCGAGACTCGGAAACGAACTCCTCACAACCCATCACAAAAATTGTTAGATTCAGCAAGAAAGCAATTAAAGAAATGAACAGCCTTTTCAAAAACCGATTTAATTTCTTTAACGTTTTTTATTCTCTTTTACTCGTTGTTGCTAGGAGACCAGGATCCACCCACTACGGCCCGACCTTCACGTCACGTGACCTTGCATCACGTGTTTATCTCACAAGATGAGATGACTCCCGAAATCTGGAGAACTTCTTTACAAAAACATATACCCCACGAAAACACCCCAAACCCTTCAATTTTCATATAGATCTCAGCATGGGCGGCAAGGCCAAGACCGCAAAAAAGGCCATCCACTCGGTGGACACGTTGGCATTCACAGAATCGCTAGGACTACAGACGTTTAGAAAGGGCCAGCGGAAAACTTGGGTCAAGGCCGACGACGAGCAATTACTAGGGCGGCTCCGGGAAATTTACCCCGAGCAGTACGGGAAAAACTCTCTAAATGCCCGGGCTGTGGACTGGGAGCTTGTGGCGGATGCTTTTTGTGGCGAACGCAAGGCCAAGGACTGCAGAAAAAGATGGGCTTCTTCGTTAGATCCAAACCTACGCCGGGGCAAATGGACCCCCGAAGAAGACGAGCTTTTGGTGCAGCAGTTCCGCAAATACGGGGCCCTGTGGCAACAAGTTGCGCTGCAGATCGATGGCCGCACGGAGCACCAGTGTCTGAAACGGTACTATGAAGTATTGGACCCAAACGTGCGCAATAGGCTCCAGCCGTGGGCAGAGACAGAAGACCTATTGCTTATAGACTTGGTCACACGCCACGGAACCAAATGGAAGACCATTGCACACGAGTTTGTGGGCCGCCCTTCGCTCACGTGCCGGAACCGCTGGCGCAATCTTGTCACTGCGGTGGTCCGAGGCCGTGCCAGTCCTGCGGTGATGGACAAAATGGCTGCAAAGTTTGATGGGAACCTCGAGGGACTTGCAAAAGCTAACTTCCTGCCGCCTGATGCCACGGAAGCATCAGGGGACACAGACGGCGCCGGATTAGTGGAACCAGCGTCTACTACAGACACGAAGACGAGTTCCAAGGACGGCCAAATTGCCGGCACCGCACATCTGCATAGTCTCAACGGAGAGGGAGCTGTAAAGCTGGAACCGCTGGTAGAACTGCTTAGTGGTATGGGATTAACCGAATCCCTGCTCCCGGGACACCCCCAAAACCACACACAGGGAAACCGCCAGGGACACACCTACACCCATACTCATACCCATAAGCATATCCACAACGACACACTACCGAGCAACCACATCCACAACCAGGGAACAGGAAATGGCCAAAACCGCGATGTTAATAGCATCCGCGACGCCGGAAACCCACCTGTGGCCACCGAGTGGAAATATAGTCCTGCGGGCCCCGCAAACGTCCCCGAAAACGACCCTCTACGGGCCCTTCTTGCATTTGGCGGCAACATTCATTCTGAACAGCTCGCTAACTACCTCGTGCAGTGTGCAGCACAGTATAACTTGCACATCAACATCCACCATCACCACCACTACGCACAACCTTCCAGACAACTACGCGAGCAAACGCCCGTGGGCGTTGGTTTGGGTGGCACTTCATTGGGTGGTTCTAGTTTGGGTGGCGCTGTCGCAGGTACGGCCGACTTACCTGGCTTTGCCCATCTACACCAGGAGATTACCGGACTGCTGCCATTCTTAGGAACAGCACCAGGAGATATGGCTCCTAGCCCAGGTGGTCTGCGTTCTTACTCAGTTGAACCGGAGGCTCAGTTGAGCCGTTTCCAGCACTTCAATTACCTTCCGCCGCTCACACCGGTGCCGAAACTCCAGTCACTGGCAAGCTCGCCAGACCCCAGCTCCAAGGGTAGCACTCACCATCATCACCACCACCATCATCACCATCACCCGTATCAATCTTTGCAGGAGGAGCAGTTGGAACCTTTGGAGTCTTTGGATGCGGAACCTTTGGGCGATGAAAGATTGGATGGTGAGCCTTTGGATGTCCCCGAATCACAATCGCGTGAATTCTTTGTGGATCGTGATTCTTCAGCGAAGGAATCGGACCTTTTCCGCTTACTCAACGTGTCAGAATTGAAGATCGCAGGTGAATCCGCAAATGGAAGGTCGTCGGGGAAGGTGCACTTTGGCGAAGAAAGTCGTTCCAACTCCATGACCCCATTGACGCAAGCCGTACAGATGGCGGCTGCAACAGATGCGGCTTCGGTTGCGTATTACAAGCGAACCGCAGATGAATTCACTGCATCTTCCAGCAAGAGGCGTCACCTTTCTATGGAACAGGAGGCTCACGGTCACCTCTCCTTAGGAAACGACAGCAACCAGAGCAACCAGAGTCACCCACAGGACCACCCACAGGACCAACAACAGGGTCACCATCAACTTAAACATCTGCACCAAGACCGGGACTCTGCACTTGACTTCTTTGGTGATTCTGAACCGTTCCAGGGAACCCAAGACCAGGGGCAGTCGCAGGCCGAGACAAAACCCCGTCAAGGCTTCACCCAAAAGGACCAGACTAAAATGGCCCGTCCAAGCTACTCTGGTCAACCAGTGTCTCAGCATCACCCATTGCATTATTCCGCCAGCAACACCATAGCGCCAACGGAAGATTTTGAAGAGGAGAATGAAGATTTCTGGGGCAGCTGGGGCTTTTACTCAATGAGGGACAAACCGCACGAGCCACTGGAGGTTTCAGAGGAGTCGAACGTATGGTTTCCATTCAACCCATCGTGAATGGGATCTCGGTTTCTTTACGTGTATACTGCGGGGTCTTTCGCATGTACTTTTTCAGGTTTTAGTCTGAGGGTTGGTGTGAAGGTTAGTCTGCGGGTTGGTGTGAAGGTTAGTCTGAGGGTTGGCCTAGGGGTTAGGCACTTTTTGTCATTTGACTGGGTCAGAGGATATTTCTTGTTGGCTATGAGTGTGCTCTGATTGAAAGTGAATCAACTCTGGTATGCTAGCTCGCGTTTAAGAGATCGAACTTGGTGATGGGAAAACTGCTCAGATACACTAGTTCGCTACAGTTTGTTACCGGGCAGATGATCTGAGAACCAGAGATAGATATTTTAGAAACTTTGCATAATAAAAACGGTACTCATACTCAAGCGGTGTGAGTTTTCAGCCAACAAACTTTTGAAATGAGTTATGGAATACAGGAAAAGTAGACCAAGAAAGAACCGATAACGTAATTGACAAGCGTTCCAAGAGTTCCAAGAATACGACATATCCTAGGTACCCGTTTTGTCCTTTGTTGAAAAGCCGTTAAAGCCACGGGTTTCCGCCAGGTAGGACCAAAACTGTTAGATTCAAGCCGTCTGGCTGGGTAAAAGGTATTGTGTATTTCAGTGATGATGAGTAAAGGTAGCAATCTCCAGAGGAAATCGCTGCCTGTTTATATAGTTTCCATATGGCGTGTCTATAAGAGACGATTGCTAATAGAGACATGACTAATGCGGGACGAGACCATAGACGAGTCACGCGAAGAGTTAGTCGAATGATATGAGGTCCCTAACAAAAACCATAATGTAGACTGCTGTTATTTACTTACTAGTTAAGACTTTAAAAAAGACTGACCAAAAAGAAAAAAAAATGGATATTGAGGGAAGGTTTATGTGAAGTGTTGGCTATATAAAAAGCGACAAGTTAATTGCACGCAATGTTTTAAACATCAATTTTTCAGCCAAAATGCCTAGACATAGGGCCACGACGATAATTGTAGTCCGGGGAAAACTAATATTGCAACTCATAATTACAATATTGCCGAACTTCTATATCACTTTCTCTTTACTTAGTTAATTGTAATCAAGGTTGGAAAGTACACCTGGAGTTTCTGGTGAAAAACGAACCGAGTGGGTGTAAACTTCGAGTCGAATTGAGAAGAAATCCCAGAAGTGACAGTTCATAGCAGACGTACTTTCAACCGTTATCAGCGGACAAATATTTCACAGAAAAAACACGAATCTGAGAGTCAAGAGGACTAGAAATTGTATTGTATTGTATTGTATTGTATTGATTTAATATTTATTTTCTGGTAAGTGGTCAATCAAAGCTGACACCCAGGTCAAGATCCATCTGTTTCAGATTTGGTAAAATTTTCCCCACACCAAACATCAGCTATTTCAAGATTGAAGGGTTGACAAAAAAATGTTGCTAAGCTTTTGTGTAATTGGTGTTAAAACCTTCAGCAAAATGAATGTCGCTCACATTGTGCTTTCCTCGAGAGGCGGTTGTTTCTTGTCAAGAGTCGTTAGAAGGTCCAAGAGAAGAAGAGGGGTGCTAACGAAATCGAACCACTTGGAGAGCTTCTGGGTTTTTTGAACAAGGATTTATTGTTAGTATTGGATTAGACATATATACATCGATTGAAATTACAAGCCTCTGGGTGGTGTGATAGTTATATAACGAGACTCTGGGTAACTGTGTAATTATTTTAAGAAAAAGCTTGTGGGCAGAAAGATATTGGACAATTCGTGATGTTATGCATTCAAGTCCATCACCGTCCAACTTGAGCGGCATCGGGGTCAAGGTTCTATCTTCCTATTCCAGACTTCAGGTGGTTTGGTTTGTCCAGGTAACCGTCTTTTGCATTAGATGACCAAACCAATGACGTATGATAGGAAAAGGTCCATTTGAGGGGTAGCTTCATCAGTGTATCAACGAATAGTTTGGGATTCTGTGGGCCTAAGAGGCCTGCCGACGACCATAAGAAGTGAGTGATCGGACAGTGGACGTAGTAGTGGGCGACAATTCGCTGCTTGCGGTTGACATCGGGACCTGATGCAAGGGGAGCCTTGCAGAAGGTGCGTGTTGGAAGGTCCTTGATGTTCATGACCTCAGAACCATTGTGGAATGTGTGAAGGTTTGAAAAATGAGTGAATTCGTTAAATTTCTTCTTTTTCAAGTTCTTCCAGAACTTGGGGAAATCAGCCGTCGGATTGAGGGCTCTGACAGAGTCAGAGACGCAATCCTATTTGCTGGCGAGCTGTACCTTTTTGGCTTGTGACTTGAAAAGGTCACTGTTCAAAGTTTGTGGGCCAAACGGGTACAGCAAGTCCTCAGGTTTAATTCCTGTTTTGATCAGCGTGTGGAGCTCCTCCGAGGTGTTTTCCACTATAGTGGCTTCAATCCTTCGTTTGGATTGCTGGAGTGGCATCACAATAGAGAACCAAGCGTCCAAGTAAAGAAGCTCGGTTTGAGAGAAGAAGGCCCGGAGGATTGGGGATTTGTAGCTAGGGATGTATGGGTGATCTGAAATGGTAGTTTGATACGGTGATCTGAAATGGTGATCACAGGTAATACTTGCTGGCAACTGAAATTGAAAATCCAACAGACACACTTTGTTTTTTAAATGACTATACAAGAAACCTTCCTTGTTCCACCAGTCTAGGTTCAACCAGCCACCTTGAAGCTACTGGTTGATACAGTCATATTAAGAGTGTGAAACCTCAACGTAATATATGGTTTCGTTTCAAGGTTCCTAATATCACAATCTTCTTTTTGGACCTAAAAGGAAAAGCACCAGATTCACTTTCAACTATAGATATAGCTCTTAATCAACAATAATGTGAAAATGGCAAGGTTGCGGAAACAAAGCATGTTTAACTAGTAATAATGAAAATTTTAGGTTGGTGAGGAAGATTCCAAATATTTCTTGTAAAATTTGCATGGATATACCCTTTTATCTAGAGAACAGTTAAAGAGCCTCGGGTTCGTTTTACTACTAGGGCCTCCAATATCAGTGAAATCTTCCTACCAAGTCAAAGCCGTAGGACTTTTGGCTGAGGGGCTATATGCTTCAGGGGGCTATATGCATAGGGGGACACTGAGTAGGGCGAATGAGCAGCAGGCTATATTTTGGCTCTTAGGTAAATTGCAATTATATGTGAATCCCCCGGGCCCCGAATCACTCTTTTATCGTTGTAAAGAGGTCAATCCCTGCACCACACCCGTACATCAGGAGAAGACACTAGTCTGGACCCCGGCCGGATTTGACCAAAACGGAAAGTTTTTTTTATTATACAGCGGAAAGGTATAATAAGCGTCGTGCGGAGAGGAATAAAGCTACTCTAGCCCTTTTTCTTGCCTTCTAGTGTGTGATGCAACCACGTCAAAGTAGGAGGGAACCCTTACCTTGGATGGCTGCGCGGTGTTAGTGGTCCCCAGCAATTACTGCCTTTACATAAGAGACTTATAACGATATCTTCTATATACTTGAAGTTGAGTCGGAGAGAAGAATTTAAATACCGCGGGGTTTTTTTAAAGAGCAGCGGTTATGTTTAACTTTGTTGAAATTGAAGGCTAAGGCCACCAAATGGAAAAGAACATTGAGGCCGAGATTTTAAAGAAGATGCGAGGTGAAGTAACCCAAGAGTGAAGATATACTGGGGTCTCCTTGAATTCTTCATGGACCCAGAGCAGAGCATGTCCTCAGAATTCTTAGGTGGATATCTGGCCCACTTGAGTGGATCCAACTTGGTGGGTGTCGATTATATTTGTGTTGTGCATGTTCATAAACCGAGAAAAAAGGCAATAAAAAGGCAATAAAAAGGCAATAAAAAGGCAATAAAAAGGCAATAAAAAGACAATAAAAAGGCAAAAAAAGGCATTAAAAAGGCAAAAAAAGGCATTAAAAAGGCATTAGAAAGACAATAAAAAGGCATTAAAAAGGCATTAAAAAGGCATTAAAAAGCCAATAAAAAGCCAATAAAAAGACAATAAAAAGGTATTAAAAAGCCAAAGAAAATGCTGAATGAAAGCAATTGTTTTTAACAGAGTGATTTGAATGTAATAATTGCTCTCACGAGGCCAAAGCAAAGTTCTTGGCATGGTTTGGCTTGGGGCGGTCTACAATACCTTGGGTTTTCTTAAGAAACCAATGAAGTTTGGAGACGGCAAGTAGCAATAGAAGAAAAAATAAGAAACTTACTCATGAAAACTTTTCAAAAAAAAAAAAATACTCATAAACTTATTCATTACTCAAAAATTACTCAGAAAAGTGCCTTCGCAAACTGGCCCCATGCACCCGCACAGCCCGTTTTCACTCCTCCGTACTGTACTGAGATCTCTGCGTGATGTATACTCTGATCCATGGTAGATCTAGATCTTGATGAATTCCTGAAAATTTCGTGATTTTTGAGTTTTTTTTTTTAATTTTCAGGTTAAAGAAGTTTACAATCCCTTTTTCTCCTCTTCACCGCTTAAAAGGCTCAAGCTTTGGCGGCACTAGCACGATGTGTTATTGAGAAACGTGGTGTACTCGACCAGGCCCGCACAGTAGAAGATTGGAGGGAAAGTAAAAATCGTATTGATGGATTGCTCTTTCAATCCCAAAGATATCGTTATATACGTGCAATCAAATATACATACAAACATATATACAAACATATATACAAACATATATACAAACATATATACAAACATATATACATATATACATATATTCCTGTTCTTCGGTGTTTTTCGTATTTGTGAACGCTTTATAACTTCTGTTTTTTCTTTACCAAAAAACTTGTATTCGAACAAATTCTCCCTCACCTAAATTGCTTCACTTCTCAAAACTCTTGATTTAGCTTGGCCCCACCTCAGCCTTTGCCTGGTCAGACATGCCAGACATGCCAGACGTGCCACGCCTCAGGCTTACAAGCTTTTTGTCCAATCGTTTTTTGTGCCGTAACTCAAAAACTTGCCACGACAAGTCCAAATTCCAAATTTCAAAAGACAAGACAAAATAAATTGAAATAAAAATAAAAATAAAAAGACAAAATAAAAAGTATAGTTGCAAATCTCAGCAAACTTCAGAACAAAAAGTCGAAGCATTCACTACAAAACACCCCACACCCTAAACACTCCAAACACCCCACACTCCAAACACCCCACACCCCAAAAACCCCAAATAATCCGAATGGACTCCGATAACGAGGCTCGCACCCTAAACCGGAAACCTCCGTTGCTCGAGCCACGCAAACACCATGAAATACATGTGCACGAGCGGTCCATGGTCCCAAACACATCCAAAATCATGGCTCCAGACGGCAAAGCCTTGGAATCACAACAAGCATCCAACCCCACAAACAACCCCAAAACCAACCCCGCAAACAAAGAGCACGAGCACGACACGAAAAAGGCTCGCGGCCTCTACATGATAAATCACGAATTCCGCGGACTCCAGCTAGATCAGCACATTGCAACAATGTCGGTTTTCGATTTGATCGACCACTGTACGGCGCTTTTCGAGCAACTGGCCACGGAAAAGGACCCCAACGAGGCGGTGAGGGTGTACGCACGGTCATTCCTCATCTTCAACTACTTCGTCAATACCTTCATCATGATCCACTTCAATGGGTTTTCCCTGTTCATGGACTCTTCGCCACAGGACTTCATCATCTACTTGAACCTCTACCATTTTTACCGTAGCGACGATATTTTGGACCCTAAAGTGTTTGCAGTAGCGCCCTCGGCCGTACGCCGATGGTCCATAGAGTACTTGCATGCTAAGCACTTGCTCACGTTTGATGTGGACTTGCTTTTCGAATGGCTTGATGACTATATCGACTACTTGAAGAGCAAGGAAGAGGTGGGTGCTAAAGAGGACGCGGGTGCTAAAGAGGACGTGGGTGTCCCGGAACCCAACGCGCTGGACTCTTTGGACTGTGAAGGTTTCCAAGATTATCAGGAATACCACCAGTATGAGGAGCTTGCTAAGAAAGACCCAACCGATACCTTCACACCCTCCGAGAATGGTTCGGAAGACGAATTATACGACTTCGCCTCGCGGTTCCCGGAACTTCTGCTCCTGCTTCCGAAAACCTCGCCCCAATTCGTGAATTCCTCCGCCCGCCTGGCGGCAAGCCCCACCACCAAAAAACCCACCACCAAAAGCTCTGCTAACGGCCTCAAACCGGCGGCAAAAACACCCTACCCTGTATCTGCAAGCATGCCCGAAGAAGCTCCTCTTCCGTACCCTCTTGAGTCTGAACAGCCGCTGCACCGGGAAGAAAGTCCCCCATATACTAGGCCACCTCCACCTATTCCGCCACCGCATGCGGCCCCAAATTTATCAGAAACACCATATACACATTCTTCTAGCAACAGACTAAATATTCCTGCGGCAATTCCCGGTAAAGGCCATGGAAATGGACACGGTGCTAGACTGCCCATCGTCGTATCACATAATGGCTTCAAGCAATACCAAACTGATCTTAATCTTGCAAAAGCTCCTACAATGATTGGCCATCTGAACCAACCAGCCCAACTAGGCACTCACTACGCGCTGTCATCACACGGCACTCAGACCAACGGCCTGGGAAGCCTGTCTGTAGTTAGTTCAGGACCACGCAAGAACCAATTTCCTGTCGCTTTTGGTTTTGAGAGATCTTCTTCAACCAATGCATTGGGTGTTAACCCACAATATCAATATCAACAAGAGACTTCGTCCAACTATGGAGCTCTCCCTAGCCATCAAAGAAGCGCACAAAGTTGGTCACACAACGGAAATGTCCATGGAAACAGTAGGGGGCATGTTAATGGTTATGGAAATGGTTATGGTTCGGCAAATGGTTATGGTTCGGCAAATGGTTATGGTTCGGCAAATGGTTATGGTTCGGCAAATGGTTATGGTTCCGCAAATGGGCATGGCTCCGCAAATGGATATAGTAAGGGTCACCCAAACGCTTACGGAACCCCTAAAAACGGCGCCAAAATATATGCCATATGCGGCTTGAAAAACATGGGCTCTTCCTGCTATATCAATCTGACAGTGCAGACACTAGTGGGGCTTGAGAAATTCGAGATTCTGATCCTTAACCGGAAGAAAAAGCTGACGTCACAGCCTCTCACAGAGGCCACAGCAGGCCTCATAACCACATTCAACGCAAATGGTGGCGCCAACATTGCCCCCACAAAGTTTTTGCGTGTTCTTTCCTCGCTTAAGCCGGACTTTAACGTGCCATTAGAGCAGCAGGACGCACAGGAGTTTCTTCTTTTCTTGTTGGATAAGTTACACGAAGAAATGGCCCTGAAGCCCAAGGATTACCCGGTGGATTACCTCAGCAAGTGGAATATCACCGTTAATCCACGGGATAAAGAAGAGTACTTGAAGTGGTACAAAGAGCTCCTCAACCACGAAGGCGAATCGCCTATAAACGATACTTTCCAGGGCCATGTTCAGAGCAAGTTAGTATGCAACAAGTGCGGTCACAGATCGGTCAGTTATAGTCCGTTCACAATTCTCTCGCTCCCTATTCCCGCTGGAAATAACCAAACTGTAGACTTGACCGACTGCTTGCGATACTTCACCCAAGATGAGGTTCTCACGGGGGATAACGCTTGGAACTGCCCCAAATGCAACAAGTCCTCCGCCAAGGAAAACCCTATGGATGTCGTATTCCAGCCCAAGAGAGGATTGTTTCGGTTGAAGCGGAGCAAATCGCCTCTGAAGAAAAGCACAAGCACAAATGGTACACCCAGCACGCTGAAGTCCATATCGATAAAGCAACTAAGCTTCATAAAGTTACCTCCGGTGATGTTCATCCACCTCTCGCGGTTTTCCATGGTCAATGTCACGGACAAACTAAACACCAACATTACCTATCCATTGCGATTGAAGTTCAACCATCTGAGCCATGACATATACTACAATTTGACTGGCCTAATAAACCATTATGGCTCGTTGAAAAGCGGCCACTACACCTCCTTGGTGAACAAAGCCAGGTCCCGTGAGTCGCATCCTGACACTCTCGTGGACCCCATCTGGTGTTTTTTCGACGACGACATCGTACGATTCAATGTTCCCCATGGAAATGTTCACTTGAATGACCACGACAAATTACATTCCAGAGACGTTTACGTACTATGCTACGAGAGGATATAGCTCGGGTAATTCTACTGCATCCTTTTTTTTTTTTTTTTTGACTTGTCTTTTCTATTCATCATTATCGTCGTCGCTATTATCGCCGAAGACCGACTTCTTCTGGCTTTTCTTTGCCCCAAGGCCTTTGAGAGAAATGGACACAGGGCCCTTCGATACAGGCTGAGCACGAGCACTATCAGCACCACCAGTGCCATCACCAAGAGATTTTTCCTTGTGCTGGTTCTTCAATTGCTTCCCCGCTTCAATTTGGGTATCCAAGAACTTCATCAGCCGATCTTCCTCGGTCTGCAAGTTCCGGTCTCTGTGGCCAGAATGGGTCTCGGATGCTGAGTCGACAAACAGGATAAAGAGGTTGAATTCATCGTCAATGTCAGGAGGAATTTCCACGCGGACCTTTCCAGACCGACCCAAGTGCTTTACAAACGCGGTCAAGGAGGTCCACCGTGTGGCATTCATGTGTACATGGTCCCTGTCGTGCAATATGTATTCTTGGTAGAACTTGTTTGCACTGATCTTTTTGGTTCCGTGGTTGACGCGCAAAAGACGCAAGAACTCCGATTCAAATTGCGCCAGGTACTGGTCGATGACGATGGAGGCGGACCCGTCTTTACTCAAATTCGAGATCCGGCCCATATGTGATGGCGAACCTAGATGGTTCTTAAACCCATTGGCATCTCGGCACTGCTTCTGACAGAGCTGGCAATAGTACTTCAATTTCTGGAGTCCCGATGCTTTGAGCTGCTTGGCCTGGTACTTTGCCGAGCCAAAATCAGCTCTGCCCATATTTATGCATGTGCGGGAGGAACAATGCTATTTTTGAATCTTCTTTGGTTGTGTTCGTATTAAACCGTCTTTTTGGGTGCGATGGGTGGGAAGCATCTCAGGAGTGCACATAATCAACGATCTCGTTTGGGGCCTTGCATTTCGGAGTGGCTGCATTGTGAAATTAACGGAATTCCTGTGCTTGAAGTAAGACTAGTCTTGCTAATGAAGCTGGTTTGGACACGGTCTAAAAAACACACAAAAACTTTGGATGGTGATGAGAAATTGCCGTGGTCCAAACTTCTGATCCAAACTACTGATCCAACCTGATGTACGGGTGTCTGGCCGCATCTGCGCCACACAGTAGGACTAATCTCAGATGGAAACAGATATTGTGGTGAAATGATACATCAATTTAAGATTCATTGTTTGATCCTCGAAATTGCGCAGAAAAAATGCTACCACTCATAAGATCAACCGTTTCCCCTCTGCTACGATGGACAGCCCGCGGAGTTTATACGGCTCCACTTACATATCAGAGACACTACTCGGGCCCTTTGGTGAAAAGCTATTCCGCACTCACATCGCCAATCTCCGTTTGGTGGACGCAAAAAGTTCCCAACACGGTGAAGCTCGTTTCTGCACTCATGACAACGGCCGTGGGGGTAACTCATATCCATCCCAATACACTTGTGACGCTTGGACCTCCAAGCCTAGCATTAGTTTACTTCGCATACCGGCGAATCGAGAATGCAAAGTACCGAGCTCTGCTTACACCAGTGCAGAAATATGCCCAGGGCGAGGAATCTTTGAATAGCACAGTGATAATCAATGACTATGACGAGGCTGATGAGGCCAATGTTGTTGCGGGGATCGAGAGCGAGTTCGATAGTTTTCGCAGCCAAATCTCGCCCGTCGTGCGTAACAAGTTGCTTGAGTACGTGATGGAACGTGGACGTAACGGGTCGCACTCACACATTGCACATAGTCTCTTGGACGAAAATCAACAGGCGGGTGTTCATGTGGACGAAGACCCCGAGACGTTTGTCACGCTGAAAGCCGAGAGCGAAACCGAGGGCTTCTTCCCCACTTTCATATGTTTTTCTGTTCCTTACTTCACGTCGAAGAACCCAAATCGACGGAAGAGATTAGGTACGTTACAGGTATCAATGTTGGAAGTTTTTACAGGTGAGGATAACGTTGAATCGGGTGTCTGTGCATCCAAAGAATATAAGCTTGCAATCCAGGCCTGGCCATATAAGATGTTTTCAAAACCAGAAAGAATCTGCTAGAGGGATTGCGCAGCTATATTGGTCAACAGAAGGGTATTGAAGGGGGGTGGGGACTGCTTCCTGGGCGAACTAAGACCTTTGTGAGTCTTCATTATGGGATGCTAAGCTGGGTCAATACAGACCAGTGCCTATTGTGGCCATAACTTCTTGTATCTGCAATACGGAAACTCGGCCTGAAAGCAGAAAAATAAAGAATGAGTAGTGTCTCAATTCATGTATACCCGATTAGAATCCTTAGACGCGAAAGGAGATCCCTAGCTGATATCTTTGATGCGCCAAAAAAAAAAAAAAAAGGCCAGGCAATCAGACTCTAAAGGACCCTATTTTCAAAGCAAACGCATGGATTACAAAGTAAAGCCGCATAAATAGGTATACAATGGTATATAAGCCAAACTGGTAGTGGAAACATCCATGGAAAGCTTATGAAGTCTTTCATCAATCCACCGAAGAAAATCTACCTACACAACGATCGCTCTAATTGCCAAAGAAATTGCGGCTGACTTCTTGAAACATCCCCCAGTGATGACAATCGGAGGACTCACGGATGTAGTCCAATTCAGGCATCCACAGCTTGATATCGTGGACTCGTTTATGCGTGTTTGGGTGCGTGGAAAGAAACTCGGATAAAATGGCGCCTCCACGTGGATTGGAGCGTCTTTCAAAGTCCTCCATGCGGCCCCAGAAGTTGACGGCCTCGTGCACGTTGAAACACAGGCGTGCCATCAATTCACACCCGATTCGGTCAGCCTCGGACTCCATTTCCCGGGACGCAGGCATCTGGAGAAATCCCGCCACCAACAAATCGTTGAAGCCCGATATGCCTGTGGCCGCATACAAGAGGGTGGATAAAATCACGTAAAATGGTTGCTTACTCAACTGTTCCAGGGAGTGGTGCGCCAATTGATGCGAGAGCTCGTGAGAGAGCACCGTGGCCAAGCCATCGTCGTTTTTGCAGATTGGCAAGATCAGAGAAAACACAAAGATCTTACCGTTGGGCAATATAAACGCGTTAGGAGGTTCCTGGCGAGCGTCGGTTACCTGGATGATGTTGATTGTCCAATCTAGTGACTTTAAATGCGCTGCCTGCGCAGAGTCGGGTGTGTTCTGGATGGCACTGGCCAAGAGCTTGTTCATAATGCGTGACACTCTCCCATATGCTGGGTTGTTCGGAGGTAGCAAGTGGCCTTGGTACTGCCTCATGATCTGTGAGTACGAGTAGTCGCCGATCTTCTTCTCGAGCCAAAATGGGATCCAGAGAAACCGCACCCGGTGAGTGAATGGCGCCTCATGGAGATTATACACGTAAAACGCTACACCGCCGCCTATACAGTATAAAAAGTATCTGTTTGAGAGAAGACCACGGATGTCAAACACGTTGGAGCTAGATCCTTGGAACCGTTTGTATGTGGCGTATTGGCGTATACTAGCACGGGCATGGGCGTGGGCGTGGGCGTGAATAGTGTGAGCAAAATAGGCCGGTTTATAGTACATGCTGCTGAATTTGGACGGTACAAGAGAACAGCGGCCACAACGGCCAAAAGCCAACTTCAACAGGGGAATCCGTAGCATGCTGAAATAGATGCAAATGTATTTCAAGTGTGGTTAAACCGAAAAACGTAGGCTTTAAATGAAGCTTTAAATAGAGCCTGTGGGTGGGATGGGTGGCGCGGTTGATTGCTTGGTGCGAAACGAGGCCCGGAATCGTTCAAGACCTCGTTGGATAAGACGATATTATTGTGAAGGGCCATTATGAGGTTGGTTGCTTGACAACGGGAACGGCGAAAGAAGAGTCGGTGGGGTGTTTACTGTCTGTTTGTTTAGACTACCGATAGCGGGGTTTTGTGTTTTGGGGTTTGGTATTTTGGGGTTTGGTATTTTGGGGTTTGGTATTTTGGGGTTTGGTATTTTGGGGTTTGGTGTTTTGGGGTTTGGTGTTTTGGGGTTTGGTATTTTGGGGTTTGGTGGTGCTGGAGCCGTTCGTGACACCTCTGAAGCTGGCGTTAAAATGAACATAGAAGGCTGAAAATGGTTTAAAAGAGAAGTTCTTTGGAGTTTCTCGTTGGAGATATATTGATCTGGTAATAATAGTAATCGTTAAGTAGAAGCAAAGAGTCGGTATATATTGGCTGAAAACAGTAGTATAAAGTTGAGCTGTAAAAGTAAGATGTTTCCTAAGAGTAGAATCAGGCCAAATCAAGGGGTTTTTATGTGATACAAACCCCTTAATTTGTGATAAACATTTCGGAGATAAGCCCCTAAGCCCCTGAGAGATACGCTCTTCAGGGGTATATTAAGCAGAGATAATACTCCCTGATAAGCACTTCGGAGATAAGCTCCTCTGTGATAATTATTCCAGGATAAATTTTTCAGTGGTAAATTAGTCAGGGGCAGCCCCCTTAGGAATACCCATATCTCGCGTCGCCTTCGTTTTACGGTTTATCTACCTAACAGTGGGGTTTTGAAACCAAAAGGCCATTTTGAACCCGCGTACTGGCACGAAGGACACAGAACGACTCTATGGACACATCGGACCCAACTGAGCTGTGGCACTACACACCCGAGGAGTATCAAGAAGGCCTGTTTGTTTTGAGGCTATTTCTGTGAAGATGACACTTGGTAGTACTGGGGGTGGGTTTCTGATGTAATATTGTCGAGTTTGTAACTAATACCACCGGGACTATGGGGTAACGGATCAAAAATGATGAAAGTTTCACCAAATAATTGTCTATTCCGACTCTGTCAGCTTCACAACACCTGTGGTGGTGGCTATTGTTGCTGTAATTGACGTGCGTGGTGTTGTCGCAGATCTTGTGCCTTTGCTCATCCTCCTAGGGTACTGGAAATTAAGACTGGTGGAAGTGTTTCCCACAACCACTAATGTGGGTCGGTATTGTTTGAAAAGATGTAGCATCATGGATTGTGTACTTCTTTGGACCGTTTTCGACCGCGTAAATGAAAATGTCATTAGAGCAGGCTCAGTGACATTCATTGCCAATTCCACGGTTATCTTGAGGTTAATATCGGGTCGAGGCAATTTGTCGAGGCATGCACAAGAATTTCTTCACAAAATTTCTTCACATATACCCATGAATACCGTCACGCTCTTTTCTCCCATATCACTTTATTATGGCAGGGGTCTTATTTTCGGCCCGCAAGAACTTGTAATGCACCAAGACAGCCACCACTAGGTATTCAAAGAATGATACTTCACAGTGTTGGTGTTTACAGGGGCGACACGGAGATGCCAGGGATGAAATTCTTGCGGTTAGTACTGTAGACCGGGCCCGCGGGGTGAAACTTGAAGTCTTTCAAGTTGGAAATTTAGGACTTCGAAAACTAGGCCTTGTCCAAGCAGAGTTGTTCCGTGGTAAGCTTATTCTTGAGGATCCGCTTGGATGACGGTTGCGGGAGTTTCAATTTCTTGTGCTTCGTTGTCTTAGCGGGCGAAGAAAGTGAGTTTTTGCTGGAAAGCTTGGATATATCTGGGTCACCTGATTTGGGGGCACTTTTCTTGGGTGCTTTCGAATACGAGTAGAATCTTGTGAAGTCAGTTGAAACGAAAGTTTCAAAATCTTCACGTTGGAGACTTTTGAATGAGAACCGTCGGGATTAGGGGAGATTTAATGCGATGTTATATCATTGAAGACAATTTTGTCATCTTCAGACAGCGGTTTGACGCCGTACTGGAAAGGCAACGGAATGCGGCAAATCGGGCAACAAAACCCATCCGGTGGTTCAGTTAATAGAAAAAAGTGGACCAAAACTGGCAAGACCTTGGAATTTGGCTATTGTGAATCTTGAGCTAATTTTGGCCGCGGGTGCAAGTTGCAAAGAACATCGGCAGCAAGAATGCTTTCTTGATTCAAATTTGAATAAGAACCCTTTTATGTTTTCCGTTTCCATTCCGTTTTCTTTAATTGATCCACCCGTTTTCTTTGCTTCCCAAAACAATTGCCACGAAGACACTCGAATCCACAAGTTAAAAATTTAAAGCATGCTTTACATTTGTGTGAAAACATTCATGATGAATCGCACCATGTTTTCAAAAGCACTACAAACTTCCGTCAGTCACAATGATAAATTTTGTTTTCAATTCACCAATTTGGCTCATGTATTAGTTGCTTTATGTTAGAAGCCCATTTTGGATCCTCAACACTCGTACCTAAGTACATCCCCACAAATCTTTCAGTGGTCCATAATAATTCTAATCAAAGAGGTACGTTTATGATGAGATTATTAGAAGTCATGGGAACGTGTTCAAACAACGCGAGTGCTTTGTTATTGCTACCTATCAGCACCATTGTATTTTGAAGGGTGCACAAAGAGTACCCTGCTGATTCTAATTAGTGGGATGGAACACGCTTCGTGATTTTTTTTCTTTCATTTTCCCTGGTAAAATTGCAACTAACTACTGCTGGGAAAATGAAATACTTTTAAAATGATGATCTTTCAGCAAAGTTTTATATCGTAGCTCGGATTCTCCATGTTTTATAGTTAATCCTGTCTGGTCAGGAGTACTTGATAAACTTTGCACAACATGCACCCAATAAATTGATATTTTAATACCACCACACCATAATTAACTCAGGAAGAGTTCATTTTATAAGTATTGTGGGAGCCTTTTTAATCGGTTCAACAGAAATGGCGAATATATGATAGTGCGATTAAATCTGTTACTATTTCCTCACCATTTCGGTTCACACGACATTCTATGTCTCGAGTGTCATGGGATAGACATAAAGAGTGCTCTCTGTCAGCTCCAGGTCCGGTGAAGGGAGGTTCAACCATAGGAAATTCAACAATAGGTGTATCATTGTACTTGATACTTCCTTGGCTCTTTACCCAGAAGGTGGAAAGGCCGGTTATTATATATCCCTGATTCCGCACTTGCGGCCAACAGGAGCGGCTAAGTGCGGGATAAAACACGAAACAAGAGAGGATAATAGCTCACCCATTGTAGGCCAAGCTGTAGTGGCCACGTGTGAGCAGAAACGACGTAACTGCCAACCCAAGTGGGCCACGTCTCTGACAACTATGTACCTTTAAACGAAGTAACTTCCTCTTCAATTAAATGCCAGTTTCATTCAAGCCTTGAACCTTAGCTTTGTCATACATTGAAGGGACTTCATTTTGCATTATCTTCTGGCAAATGTGTGGTATATTTCTCTCTAATAATTATTGGCATATATACGAAAGTACATTGCGAGACTGCCACACCACGCGCAGTGACAAAGTCCGAGGGAGGAAACGCCCCCAAAAAAAATGACCAGAGAAAAAAAAAAAAAAAACCTTATCTACCACTTGGAATCGTCCAACATACTAACCTTTGTGTGTTGGGTCTAAAACCTTTGAATAATCTGAATAAGCATTGTCTTTTTAGAGAAAATTTCGTGCTTTATATGCTTGTTGAAGGGACGTAACGCGAAACTTTTACGAGTTTTTGACACTCAAATGGGTGGCGTAAACAAGCGCGCCTTCACCTTACGAATCGTAAATAAAGATGTCAGATTTCACGCGAGAAGAGCTCCGCAAAAGTTACTAGTCGGCTGTTTGGTATAATAGCAATGAATGATTTTCATATTTGAATAAAAAGCAAAAACAGTAACCTCTTCATCCGGCTATTCTAGTACCTTGAATGTACCCAAATGTTTTTGAGATAGCCCGATGTGCGTCATTCTTGTTAGTGAAGCATGCACAATCACCTACACAGAGAATATCGTTATAAGCATTCCACACAGCAACCCAGTTGTATCTTTTTGAAGGGGCGGAATACACTCTATAATTTGAATTTTATTTAAATTTATTCATGAATGATGGACTAAAGATCTATGAATGGTTGGGTATTTTTCCCGAAGTTGAAAGCGGGAAACTAAATTTGACCAAGGTAGGATTAGCACCAGTGACAGCCGAGAAGCATATTGATACAGTTATGAATAAGGCACCATTACCCATGCCCCCAGGCAGTCGAGTATTTGGGTTATTCTATCCAATTGAGAGTTCATTTTTATCATTTCTTTAAATTTTCCAGATGAACGCAATTGATTCATCAAGGGAATGTCTCACGTAGTTATATTCCTGTGGCAATGAACGGAAATACGCATTTTGTGAACTCTGTTGGCTTTGCATAATTTTAAAGACCTTTTCGTGGTCAAATATGACTAAAATAATTTGAAATATTATTAGGAGAGCAACCTACCAAGTATTGGAAGTCCTAATGTTGGTTCATTTAAACCGCTGTTCTAACTTCATGGCGATATTCTAGAGTTGTCCAAGTTTGTTGAAAAATATTGGGGAAGGAAGGGGAAAGATTTCTGAAAAGGCTTGGTTGTTTGAGAATTAAGTATTTCACACGTATTCCCTCATTGCCTAATCCTCCCAGATCCCGGTTGAGGGGGTTTAAACACTTGTCGTTGTCCAACTAATTCATCCACTCTCGTTTTTCCCACGGAATACTTACATGTATCCTAAATTTTGCAATCTCAAGGCGCTGCCAAACATGTTTTGCATTCTTTCGCTATTTGCTATTTCTTTTTGACCATAAAGCCCGGAAACAAGCATTTAACTAAATTTAAATACTGAAAATCAATGCGATAAATAAGGAAGCGCTTGTAGATCCAACTCTTCATTTGATTGAAGAAGATATCCCCCAAGTCTTTATGGTTTGAAACGAAGCCTACCTTGTGCTTTGTATGTAAGTTCGAAATCCTAACTGAGAGCAAAATTTGATATTTATACGTACTGTTTCTTCCTTCATTGGGCTAGAAACTTGAAGGTGGTCCAACTTACTAGACAAGTCATCTTTTGGTGATACTTTAATGCTGTATTGGGCTGAAACAGAATTGAAGATGGGAGTAAATCAACTTTTTCTCCTTTCTGTAGAAGTCTCAGCAAGTGAATTCGACAATGAGTATCATTGGCAATATCCAATTCTCCAAGAAGGATTGATGTTATTTAATAGCCAAAATTAACCTTTTTGAGTGTTCCGAAGAGAAGAATTACCCTCTTCAACCCAGAGTGGAAAGATCCCAGCGAACAGAATATGGTTTGAAGTCGTAGACAGTCTTATCACTTGTAACATAATACAACTTTATTCTTTTGGCTTTTACTTGGGTTGTAAATTTCGAGTGCCACCTTCCCAGACATCCCTAACTAAACCTTCGCATAAGGAACAAAAACATGGGTCAACAAAAAGACAGATCAAGAAAAAATTGGGCTCTAGTGTATTTTGAGACTTCCGAAAGTTTTTATCAAGAAAATGGTAGATCTATCTTTTGGCAGGGCAGATGTCAATTGACGTATTGAGAAAAACTTTGACAGATAAAAACCTTGATTTTGTTTTCGCTGTGTTAATTTTAAATCAGTGGTTATTCATAGTTGATTGTAAGTGAGTCCCGTAATGGGTGACTATTCTCTTTTTCTGAAAGCATGGGTTTGTCCTGGGAGAGTATTTCCAAGTTTGTTAATTGATCTTTTTTAATAAAAGCTTCTAGGTATAGAAATCAAAAAGAATTTTGTATTCTAAGTTAGTATAATGCCTTAAGTGAGAAAAATTCGTTAGTTTTCTCTTCTGCGAAAAAACACGAATCCGTCCCATTGGAAGTGTTTCTGTCGCAGGCAAGAAATGCATAGGGTAGAAGCATTTAGATTTAGACACAAGACTTATACAACTGACAGTTAAAGCGTCTTGTAAGAAATACCGAAACATATTCTCCAGAAAAACCCACAAAAATTATAGATAATTGTACTCTTCATGAAAACACTGACTATGGTTTCAATACTACTATATGGTATCTAATCTCTAAGATTATATTTTTTATTTAAAGTTCGAAAAGCTAAGTTAAAAGCGGAAACACTTCTTCTTTTAACCGGAGCGGACCACATTCATCCGTTCATAGCAAAGTATTCAAAGACTCGATCCTTAGAAGAATGGTTGACCCATTCTCAAAGTGACCCAGTGCCAACGACCGCGCTTAGCCTCGGCGTCTCTCTTGAAGAATGGTTGACCCATCTTCAAAGTGACCCAGTGCCAGCCACCAGCCTCAGCTTCGGCATCTCTCTTGAAGAATGGCTGACCCATATGCAAAGTGACCCAGTGCCAACCACCGGCCTCAGCTTCGGCATCTCTCTTGAAGAATGGCTGACCCATATGCAAAGTGACCCAGTGCCAACCACCAGCTTCAGCTTCAGCCTCTCTTTTTCTCAAGTCGTTTTCGGAAGTCAATTCTTGCTTGTCCTCTTTGTTAGAAGCCTTTGCCTGTTCCAAAATAGTAGTGTTCAAGAAAACAATAGTGGCAGTATCATCTTCATAGTTGAAAACAGGGAGAACATCTTCAGGGATAGTCAATCCCGAAATGATGGCATCAACAGGAACAAGAGTACCATTGGTGGATTGGTTAGACTCTGGGGTTGGGGCAGCAGTAGCCATGGCGGAGAGAGCACCGAAAATCAAAGGAGTAGAGAATTTCATTGTTTTTGTTGGTAAGAGGTTGTTATTCTGTGTTGGAATGATGAAAAGAAAACAGACCCATGGAGGGATTCATCAATGGGTTTATATACTGAGTATCTGTGATATGACAGGGGTAGCTTTGGTGGCAATTCATGTTTCCGTACTGGATCATCCATCACAGTACTGGAAGATGGTCCTTTGAAAGACCAAAGGGGAAAGACCAACTCATCAAGTGGTAGTACGAAAAGATGACATCACTTTATGAAGTCACGCCCAATATCTCAAACAAAGATTTTCGCCGAGAAGTTTCCTTTGAAACCCCAATTGGGAAGGTGTATTTTCCACATGGACGCAAAACGTCTCTCCATGCATCATGCACGCAATAAACACAGGCATATAGAAGCAGAAACGTGCATCATAAGAAACTTTTGACTTCGGAAAGGGGCATTTATCCGTGAAAAAAAAAAAAAAAGAAAAGAAAAAAAAAAAAAAACAATTCCGAAGTATTATGCATAAAGGTGGTGTTTTTTGGGCGCGATAGCCAGATATATTGTATAAAAGCACAAGATGAAACATTTCTCCTTGGGGAGATTCCTATAGGGGAAACTTGGACCGATTATAGTGGCAACTACGACCGATTAAAGTAGCAGTAAAGTTTTTAAAGTCGGTTATTTTGACCAATTTGGGGATATAATAAGATGAGATCGATGTAACTTGGGGATTGTTTTCTTCATATACGTTGTGGATATTCGAATCCGTGTAAATAAATCTGGGGTTTTTTCAAACGAAAAAGGCTCTTAGAAATTGTTCACCTTGAGTGAAAAAGAAAAAGAAAAGACAATAATTTTTCATATTCGAAATCTCATAACCACGATCGTGTTTGGGTGACTTTCTTGGATCGCGAAATTACCTGAGATTATTCTTGGTAGTCTTGGACAGTCGAGAACGGATTGGTTCGTGAATACGTATCAGGCGTTCTTCAATTTAGAGCTGACAGATAAAGGAATCGGCCGACTCCCAACGTTTATTTGCTTGTGCCTAAAATGTACCACTTCAAAACCTAGAATCCCAGGGCCTGAAGAGGGAAAAAAGCTACGAAAGACCCACGTTGAGCCCTTTTGGGAACACCTTATTGCTTTCATGGCATAGTGAATTTTCCCTCGTGGGGTCTATGGCGATAAGCTTTTCTTCCAAGTCGAATTATGTTTTGCACGAAAATAATATCTCCAGCAATTTCCCTGTTTGAACCAGCAGCTGGTGAACTCAGGTGGTATTGTATGGTTTGTGGAATTAAATTGGCAATTAAATGAAGTTGTGTAAACAAGGACATCAATAGAAGCCCATGTATCACATTCTGCAAGGCAATAACTTGACTCTGAGCACAGCTTACAAGGAAGTGACGCGACCGCTACTTTTCAAAGCCAGGTACTAATTCGACCTGAATTTCGTGTTTAAAAGAAACCTGGAACTCAACGAGAAACCTGTCTTAAAAGACCCAAATACTTATCAGATATACTGTATTTGTGAGTAGAAAAGAGCCCTTTCACGGAATTGATAATATCCTCAACCCCCTAACCCCAATTTTTGGAGGGAAAAAACTTTGGCCTTGAATGGTTGATGAATTTCTGCGTGTTTGGTTGAAGGGTAAAAATTTGGCTGGTGCGCATTCGCAACAACTGTTATCAAACCAACACTGCGTAAACATATGATGGAGACATGGGGTTTATTCGAGCTTTCTAACTGCTAAGAATTTGAAAAATTTGAATCATAATAAAAAATTAAATTAAATTAAATTAAAAAAATAACAACACTTCCGGAATGCAGTGCCGGCGTTATATTTACCATACAACCCATTACGCAACCTGAATTGATACGTATAACGGATTCCGTTATAAAGTTCTCACTGGCATGGCGAGAGTCGAAGAATTGTGTTCCAATGGCTCCTGATTGCATAACGTACTTCCCGACAGGTCGAGAATCCCGGATGGTCGAGAATGCGAAAAAGAAAAAAACAAAAATTAATGCTTCAATTTCAAGCAACGATTAATCTGTCTGTTCATTTTTAAAATCTATAAAATTCAATGGGTATATACTTCCAATATTCAGGTATACAGATGATGCTTTTTAAAACATTTATCTTTCATTTTGAGTATATGACATATATATTAAGCACGAGGTCGAAAACCGCGTAAAAAAGGAGAATGTCAAGTTTTTTTAAGCATAATTTCCTCGCCCCTGGATCGGTAAACTAAGTTCAAAATTACTTAGGTTCTTTTTCATACGCTTAAAAGTCAAGTAGGACCCCTGGTCAATATCAGGCTACATTGTGGTTTACATTATAAAGTGTTGAAGTTTATGAAAGACCTAGTCACGTGATAGTTATAAGTGCGTTCGGTGAGCGCTTTGCGAAGTGCCAAAATATAAGCCTTGATAAATTCTTCTTTATGAACTGTTTTATCGCCGAAATCTGATTTTTGCAGTATGAGGTCCGAGAAAGCGTTTTTAATGGTGAAATTCAAGATACATCAAGAGGTTCCAAAATGTGAGATGAGTGAGGGGGCATGCAAAGCGGGATCTTGTTATTTTTCTCACAAACTTCCTTAAACTCTGTAGTTAGATGACTACCATGACCATCAAGTATCAAAAGCCGATATTTTCCCCAGGGGGTTCTGAATTTGATGAAATGATCGATGAGCCACTCTAACCCAATTTCGTTATTGCTACATCTTTTTGGGCTTTGTAGCGATGTACGAGCCAGGGGGAAGATCAATAAACCAAGATTAGATATGTCTCTTACCGGACGTGATTATGCACGGTGATGCATCTTCTCCTCAGCACCGAAACATACAATCACCGTCACCCATTCCCGATTTCTAGGTTGCCTGCCTCCTTTTTTACCATTACCATGGAACCCCCCAACAACCTTTTGACTCGCAACCGATCCCATACAGAAGCCAGTCTCGTCAAAGTTGTAGATGTCTGAGTAATTTATTCTGTATTTTAGCTTTACCTCTTTGAGAAGATCAAATCAATCGCCAAGCACATCCGGATCCTTATTCTTGTGTCGCTGTTCATAGATACTCCTAGTATAGCAACTTTTTAACTCGGGGTGTCGTTTTACGTATTTAGAGGCCCAATTTTTCCGGGAGTTTTGGCATGAGGCCCGACCCGACTCTTGAGTATTCCGTGTGCCTTTTCCATGACCTCCTTAACCTTAGGTGGGCAATCACGATCGTCCTCTGATAGGATTCATTCTGCTAATGCCTCATCTTCACCTGGTGTCAACAACCGAATATCATTTCCCATTTGGTAAACTGTTCTTCGGTCGTCAAGGTGATGATAAAGGGTCGTGAATGGAGCTTGAAAGTCGTCTGAAGCTTGTGCTTTCTCCAATTTGGAGTGTCTCACGAGCGCTTGACAAGGCTTTTCTTGTCTACAACATAACGTCCTTGTTGAGGTTCCGATGGCTTACTATTCCTTTCCTAGGCATAATATTCGAGTTCTTTTCAGCTTTGTCAAGGAGGGATGGCAATGAACTTGAAGCGTTGCGACAGAAGAAACAAGTCAAGCAGATAATTGATGAAATTATCCACCCTTTTTATTGTTAGTGTGAGCCATTGATGTGAGACACGTCTCAAATTGTAAACATATTTACTTTTTTATTCAACATTTTTGATTATACAATAGGTCATTGTAACAAAACCTGTGTCGAATCCACTATATAACATTGGTTGCAAATTTCATCAGCACGTCTTGACGCGTTTGGAGCGGCTTTTTTTTTTTCGTCTCACTGAAATTTCTTAGAATTATCACGTGACTAGGTCTTTCACAAACTTCAACACTTTATAATGTAAAACCACAATGTAGCCTGATATTGACCAGGGGTCCAACTTGACTTTTAAGCGTATGAAAAAGAACTTCAGTAATTTTGAACTTAGTTTACCGATCCAGGGGCGAGGAAATTACGCTTAAAAAAACTTGACATTCTCCTTTTTTACGCGGTTTTCGACCTCGTGCTTAAAATATATGTCACATACTCAAAATTGAAGTTTTTTTTTTAAAAAAAAGCATCCGCGGTATACCTGATTATTGGAAGTATGCATCCATTGAATTTTACATATTATAGAAACGAACGGACAGAGTAATCGTTGCTTGAAATCGAAGCATTTATTTTCTCTTTTTTCTTTTTCGCATTCTCGACCATCCGGGATTCTCGACCTGTCGGGAAGTACGTTAGTGGGACAGGCTCTGCAGCGATAAAAATAAAATAAAATGAAATAAAATGAAATAAAATGAAATGAAATAAAATGAAATAAAATGAAATAAAATAAAAAAAATAAAAAAAATAAAAAAAAAATGAAATAAAAAAAGAAGGTTGGAAAGTTGAAACGTCCATATACACAGTTCTAACATGAAGGTACGAGATGGGTATAGAACAAGCAACTCTAATCTCAGTGCACTACTACTGAGACACACATGTTGGATGTTTGCGTTGGTAATTAATTTGGTTGCTTAAGTTGTTCAACAATTTGGCTGTCCGTTTATATAAATAGCTACATTCTAACGATACATAGTGTTGTTTAAAATGTGCATCCCAAAGGACATCTTCTGAATCATCCAAACTTCCTAACCCCTCGTCGCATTCGCCTACACCAATAACAACTCCTTCGGAAAGACCCCAATACTAATACCCCACAATAAATAAGAGTGTGTTTGTTTTCTCCAAATCCAACATCCACTTACATCCGACGCAGCTTGAGCCAGAAACTATATTTTAATGGCTTAAACGCACAAAAACCCGGGCAGAAATAAAAGAAAAGCACCACATAATCGAGAACCTTCTCACTCAGCATACTCGCACCCATTTTGGTTGAGGAAAGTGTAACCGGTTGCGTGGTTCAGACCACACATAGTGCTGCCCCACCTCACTTGACACCCACATTTGACTGGCGGGACCATAGAGATGTTCAAATGAAAGTCAGAGTAAAAAAGGAGAAGAGCCCGAGTATTGGAAAAAGACACCAAGGATTGCTCCTTATAGTTCCCACATATAAGTAGGCTCCATGTTGTGTGCATTTTTCGGGAGATTATTTGAAGAATTACCCAAACTATCATGTGGTTTTTTCTCATCCACCTTTCGTCAGTCTACATTTCCTTGTCCTAGCGCTTTATCGTAGGAAATCTTAGAGAGTTGCCCGATTAGGGAAGAATTTGAGGTTGCGTACTTCAGGTGTATTTTTTTTTCGGAAGTCGGTGAACACAAGCCCGGGATACACACATAGCAGCAGACATTTAATAAAGTCATTATCTGACATATTCCTATTAAAGAGAGGGTGTATAAATCATATGACATCTGCTGTTAGTCTTGTCCGATGGCCAAAAATAATGCCCGCACCGTTGTGTTGCGCTTGGCCAGAATCTGACAATGCTTTAATCCTTTACAACTGTTGATGCAGATTCATCATCTCACACACGCAGACGCACCTTTGCACATGCAATTATTGGAGTGTGTGGACAAAACGCCATGGTGAAAGCCTCGGTACTCCAGCTACAACACCACATCTGAGAATGATACCCAAACCTTTCGGTTTCGCTCCAAAGACGAAACTAATAAGACGGCTGTTAACCACCAGTTTCCACGACTTGATCGAGGAAGTAAAGATGCCAGAATCAATTGGTGGGTAAAACTTCGTGGACATTGCCAGTCCATGGTTATCCCTTTATACTGAGATGCCTCTATGCCGTCGCATGTCCGGCTAAAACACACTAGACACGTATTTTGAGCGTATCATCAACCCCAAGCCAACCCATTTCGATTGCACGGGGCGACGCTAGGAATTCCAACACACCACCATCGAGGCTGGCTGAAATTTTACCGCCCCACTTACAAAGAGCAAGACTTAGGCTCTTGTTTGGGGTAAGGATTGGCTATGGAATTGGAATTCCAAACGTATTGCTTACATGAAACCAGTTCACTTGAAATGAGATTTCCCTAGCGGGCCATAGCTATCCCACCAAAAGAAAAAAAAAAAGTCAGAAAAAGAATCAGCCATTTACTTGAACACCACATCTGGTTCAGGTGAAAATTTCCTTTCTGTTGAAATATGGTTATCGAAGTTGCTTTCCAAGCCAATAGCCTGACCAAAGCCAGGCTCCCTGTGCCCGACCATCTCGCGATACGGGTGCAGCTGACTGTGTTCCTTGAGAATCAATTTCTCATTGGCAAACTGGTCATTGGAGATGCTTTCATTTTCCAACTGTGGCTCAAGATCTAACACAGACGAAGGTTTACTGGTGCTGTGCGGCGCCGTACGAGGATGATGTCTTGCGAGCGTGGTGCTGGCACGAGACGGTGTGGTTGCAAATATTTGCGGGTTCTGCAATTGCTTGGCCAAACTGTCCAAAGAACGTGTTTGTGCGTCGCCGCCTATTAGACTGCCATGACTGCTTTGGAGACTATTGCGCTCTGCTGCGCCACCAGCGGCAAAAGACGGAGGTTGTGCCATAGAAAGGTCGGGGGTATTTTCCGACGCCATGATGGGAATAACCGCATCATAGAAGTCGTACGCGGAGTTGGTTCTTCCAGGAGACCGGCCATTGGGAGAATGATTCTGAGCTTCACCATGAAGCGCGTTGAATGATGGTCTTCGCATGGGCAGCGAGTGCAGTTTCAAAGACGCGGTTTCTCTAGAGTGCGCATTGGTGATGGAGTTGGGCTTGGATATTGAGTTTGATACGGAGTTTCCTACCGTGTCGGTGGAAGAGGCTGATTTGGAAGCAGGGAACCGGTCTACGTGACCGAGGCCGTCGGGTTTAGCCGCCGGCTTGGCTCTTTTTGGCGTATGTGTTTGAGTGTCGGCAGGGCGATGGAGAGCCTCGCCGAATTCCTTAAAGCTGCCGTTGTCACCCATTTCCACGTCGAGATGATTTCCATGAAGATCTTCTTCACGCTGCAAGCGTTTTGAGCGGGTGTAAAAAAACGCCAACACAACCAATACTATGAGACAGGGCACGCCCACGCCGAGGCCCACGGCCAAACCTTGATTATATCCCATGTTTGGGTGGTTTTGCTTATGTTTGGGTGGTTTGGGGTGATTTGGGGTGTCGGAAGTATATTCAATACTACCGGATATTACTTCTGAGATAACCGAGGTGAGCGAATGAAAAAAATTAAACCAAGATAAACAACTTTGGGTGGAGAAAAGAGTGTGGACGGTATATGTGGAATTTCCGGTGAAGTATAAACTGTCTATGAGCCGTTCAGGTGGTGGTGTTTTTTGTTGAAGGTGGATCTTCCTGAATATGGAAGGAAGTAGTGGGAAAGATGGAATTTTTTCGTTGCGATCGGTGGTTCGTTTTTTTGGTAGGTGATTTGATAAGTGCCAGGACTCAATGGGCGCGAGTCAAGTTAGAGCCAGCCGCTGCGGCGGGCGCGCCTGCAAATAAAAAACGCTCACCCTTCTCTCTCGCTATTCTATGCGGGTGATCTTAATCATTCCGTAGAATTCACACCGAGCGATGAAAAGACAGCAGTTAAAGCCATTCAAGATCTCAACATGAAAGCCAAAACCCAAGACATTGCATCATATGATCCATCCATTGCTACCTATCCCACTAATAAATCAACAAACGAAATGGCAACATGCAGACGCC
>JAJMHT010000188.1:0-33068 GCA_030583145.1 Metschnikowia vanudenii
ATATCTGGTGCAAGCACAATCATTGTAAATGTGACTTTGCATTTGCTTCAGGTTTACCGATTGTAAACAAAGATGACATTGAAATCCTGGGATGGACCTTTTGGTGTCATGCATTGCCACATATGAGCCAAAATTAAACAAATGTAGCGCCCTCAAGTCTTTGTGTTTGTGCCACTCAAACTTGTGGAGCTTCTTCCAATAAATATAGAAAAAAACCTACAATACGTCTGGCTAAGGTAATATCCTCTATATGACGATATGTATTCTTCCAGAACTTATTTTTTTCCAAGCCTGAATCTCTCCTACTTACCATAACTGCTGCAATGATTGTGTCAACCTGTCCCTGCCTTGCTACTTGGAAAGACGGGAATTTTCGAAAAATACACCTTCTTTATAGTCTGTCTCTTTGTAAATGTACTAAAATCAAATTCGAACATACAAGGTTGCATAGTGTAGTGGTTATCACTTTCGGTTCTGATCCGAACAACCCCGGTTCGAATCCGGGTGTGACCTTTTTTTTCAATTTCGACATGGACTAAAGATTTTTTTTGGAATTTGTTTTGGTATTTTATCAACTCGAATTATTTTTGAAAATAAAACCAATTCATTTTTTTGTAAAGAATCTGTTCTAATGTTAATGCATCATCACAGATACTAAAGGAGGTGAGCCCAAATCACGTCTCTTGCGGGTAACTGGTAATCATATGCAGTATGTCTTCGCGCAACCTAACTATATAAGAAGCAGAAAATTCCCACTTATGCATTTCAAAAACCCAGCAAAAGTTTCTTTCATCCACAACTTAATGAGTTACTTTTTTACACAAGCTTATGGCTTTCAGCTATGTTTATGATTTTGAAACTGAAGGTGATGAAACTAAGTTTACTTCTTTCCCAGTCTGACTCGACTATGACGACAGGGTTGAAAACCGTCCTCTTTGCATTTCAGCTGTCTTTGCAGGCAGCCGTAGAGAGGGCTTATACTTGCCAGTATTATGCAGTTCTGATTCACTTTTCAAAATCATATGAAGTTGATTACTACAAGCGTGTGTAAAAGAGCATCTCACATAAGTTGTGCTTTGAAAAAGAAGATCTTTTGACTCACTAGTTTTGTTTTCAATGATGAAATATCCCATAACATTCGCAGTTTCCTCGGTAGCATGCAACAGAACCCAATCTAGCATGCCAGTGACCGCTTTATGACCTTCCATGGATGTCTGATGAAAACAAAGTAAATGAGCAAAAGTCTTCTAGCATACTTACAGTAAAACATCTCTAATGCCGGGCGTGGCTTCCACTCGAACAAGATGGCGCTTTTTTAAAAAGAAAGACGCACGAATTCGTTTTCGACCTACTCTTTTGAGTACGCGCGAATATTCTTTTGTCTTCCACATTTTCTCTCGTGACGATGAGCGACTTCAGCCTCACGAACAACTACCCTTTCTTATGACTTTCGGACCAGATCAGTTCAGGCTTTGAAACAAAAGTTCTTGGTATAGTGAAAAAACTGAATCGTGTATAATTCTCTGATTTTCCTACTGAAGAAAGAAAAAAAGAACATGACTTGTTATATTTTTACGGTATACATTGGAAAACTTAGATCTTTCCTTTCACGCTAGGCGTTGTCAATGGCCACTGGTAAGATCCCTCGCTCTCAAAGGCGTAACCATGTTTGGATAAGAAATTTCTCAATTCCTTTGGCCCGTTGGAACCATATGGGTAGATATGGAGTTCTGGGGCGTCATCAGACTCGATGCACTCCAACAACGGAGTGAACAATTGCCACGAGACGTCCAACTCGTCGTCTCTGACGAAGTTTGCGTGGTTGCCCAAAAAGCAGTCTCTGATCAAAGCCTCGTAAGCTGCAGGAACCCAGAACTCTTTTGAGAATCTAGAGGAATAGGTTAAGTCCAACTCAGTGACAGACGTCTCGTTGGAGATGCCAGGAATCTTGGAGTTAATCTTCATGTACACGGCCTCGCTTGGTTGGATTCTGATGACCAACTCGTTTCTTGGAATATCCGTGAAAATACCCTTCGCAACATCCTTGAATTGAATTCTGACCTCGACCTTCGATTCATTGAGCGCCTTACCCGCTCTCAATACAATAGGAACGCCGTCCCATCTCTCGTTGTTGATCGAAAGGCCCAAAGCAGCATAAGTGACACACTTGGACTCGCCCTTAACAGTCTCATCATCCAAGTAACCAGGCTTCTCGCCGTCCTCGGACTTGCCGTACTGGCCGATCAAGATATCCTCCTTCTTCACTTCCTGGAAAGCCTTAAGAACCTTAACCTTCTCGTCTCTGACAGCCTCTGGGCCAAAGGACACTGGTCTCTCCATAGTCAAGAGGGTCAACACTTGCAACAAGTGGTTTTGCATAACATCTCTGACAATTCCGATATCATCGAAGTATCCACCTCTTCCCTCGGTACCAAAAGCTTCCTTGAAAGAAATCTGGATCGAAGCAATGTGCTTGTTGTTCCAGATTCCGGAAAACATGGCATTGCCAAAACGCAACACCAACAAGTTCTTAACCATTTCCTTACCCAAGTAGTGGTCAATTCTGTAAAGTTCTTCTTCGGTAAACAAAGGAGCCAAGTCTCTTTGCAATTGTCTGGCAGACTCCAAGTCGTGGCCGAATGGCTTCTCGACAATAAGTCTGAGTCTACCGTTGTCCTTAGGGTGGCAGTATTTCTTGATGTGAGCACCAACGTTGGTGAAGACGGAAGGAGGCAAAGCCAAGTAGAACAATCTCTCGGACTTTTCAACCTTGTGTTCAGAATCGTATTCTGAGATAGCCTTTTCAAGCTTCTCGTAGCCTTCAGGCTGGTCATAAGGTCCAGCAATGTAGGAGATCAATTTCAAAAAGCCATCGACCTTAGAAGAAGCCTTCTCGTCGTCCAACTTCAAGTTTTGCTTGATTCTGTCTCTCAAGTCTTCGATAGCCAAATCAGATCTGGCGTAACCAATGATGTTGACATTAGGAGGCAATTGGCCTTCTCTGTAGAGGCCAAAAAGAGCAGGAAACGTCTTTTTTTTGGCCAAGTCGCCGGAAGCGCCGAAAACGACAATTGAAACGTATTCACCGAATGAGTCTGCTGGCATGTTGTGAGAATTGAAGTGGTAGCAAAAGTACAGTCCAATTGGATTGAAAGGTTAAATGAATTTCCTTGGTAAGCTAGCTGAGCAATCTAATGGAAAAACCCCAGTCACTTCCGCAACGGAGCCCTCAGGTGCGAGTTATATAGCGACGCCGCCTTTTCCGGCCGGAACTCGCACTGACCCGATAAGGTCTATAACGAAGGTGCGCATATGCCGCAAGGGCCGCAACACAAAATTGATTTGTCAGAGCCTGTTGGCGAGACTGGGGGGCCTGTCAATTGAAAAAAAAAAAAAAAAAAAAAAACCCCATAAACCTCTTATACATGTTTCTTGACTTCTATTGAATTATGCTCCATAAAAAAAATTTTTGTTTCCTTGCTGTGAGAAATAACAAAAAAAAAACCTAATCAATTGTAAAACCGATAAAAATGATTGCCCCTTACACGAAGACACTTGCTAATGTTGGGTGAGCTCGATAAGATGATGAGCATTTCGGCACCTCCGGACAATTGACACACAGATGGGCTCTAATACTGTTTTCGGGCAAGCGTTAAGAAAAATGGAGTTAAAATCCGATTTTCTATTGTATTACTAATACTGCTCTGATCGCCTTGCATAGACTTATCTGTTCGTACTGTTGCTTTCTGTTTAATGCATATTTGCTATTTTTTGGGGCCTCAAAAATTACAATTACCTCGTGACTACCGCAACGTATTACGCAACATATTACGTTAATCTTTTTTTGCTGTCGCACATCTGTCGAACATGTTTTTTTAGTGGCCCTGCCGTCGGCACCCTCGGATATTTGCTCGGCCTCAAGAGTTACCATGCACGATTGATTTGAATCTTGCGGGTTCGATCATTTATCTCTTTTTTGTTCTTTACTCTTTTCGTTTCTCTTTAGTCGTTCTTTTCTTTTCAAAATATTAGGAATGCCTGCCGTTGCTTATTATATCTATTCATGATGAGGTCGGAACATTTCGAGCAGGACCGTTAAACTCCGAGATCCTGTACACTCATTTTGTTTGCGAGTCACGTGCTCTTAGCGAATGGTCATGTCTCGTAATGCATTTGTAAGACTTGATCAGTGATGGTCGCCTAAACCATGGAATCACGAATTACACAATTGTTAAACGAATTTTGTTTATATGGTGGTATTTTTTAGTAGTATTAAATATAAGACGAAGCATAAGTAAGACTTTAAGGGAAACTTCCTATTTTTTACATTTAAATATCGCTTAAAAACATTGTGCTTTATTCTGCGATATTTATAAAAATGAAAGATTATTTCTTATACTCTAGCAACCTAAAAGTATTTCAGTAGAAAAAAAATTTACCAAAACAAGTTTTTTGCAAGAGTGTTGAATTCAACTTCTGTCACCTAATTTATTTAGGTCTTTTTAATGAAGTAAAAGCAGCCAAGCTTTGCAGAGCTGGAAATATTCTCTTCGGGATTCAGGATAAGATGTGAAGAAAGATTTGAATTTCTACATTACGCCATTAAATACTTGTGTATGGTGGATAAATGAATTAACGAGATCTCTAGATTTTGGAATAAGAGAATGTCCATTTTAAAGCTTTCCTAAGGATACTAAAACTTAAGAATAAACCCTCACTTTTTTATTTATTTATTTGTATTGGTTTGATTTTAAATCTAAATGAGTCGTTGCTCTTATAGTCCGTCACTATCTATCTAAGTTCTTTGGTTTTCGACGCCTTTCAGAGTCTTTGAATGTGTGTTTCTTTCGTCATCATGCTCATCACTGTGTCCTTCTTCTGTACCCCTTGCATTATTTTCATTGTTTTTGTCAAAGTCATCTTCATCGCCTACTTGAAATGCGTCGTCGTCGTACTCTGGTAGGGATTCTGCATTAAAGTCATCGAAAAGTCTTTCTCGCTCAAGATCTTGCTGAGAAGGAGCATGAAGCTCATATGACTCTCCTTCTTCTTCACTATCAGAATAGTCCTCACCCGGAATAATATCAAACTCGAAGTCTCCTCTGCGCCTTCTCGAGCTATTTTGGTTCCTGTGCCACTTCATCAACGCAAGAACAAAGATGAAACCCACGACTGCCAACATCATGAAATATTGTCCCATGTGTTCGGAAAAGTAATGCTTTCCAGTTTCTTCATGTCCTTCAGGCTCTTTAGGTTCTTCCGCGTTGTCTTCTGCTGGAATACTCACAGAGCTAGATGGGGTCAGGTCGACAGACGTGGCCGTTTCAGAGGGGGTAACATCAGTTTCCGAAGAGTGTACTTCGGACGATGTGGTCTCCGGCTCGGATGATGTTGTTTCTGGAGCGGTTGTCTCAGAATGTTCGGATGGTTCGGTGGTCGAAGTCGGGTCAGATTCAAACACGGTAGTCGATGTTTCTATTTGGCCTGACGCCACTCTGTCTCGACGAATCATCGCATAATCTTTGTCCAAGTCGAAAGTCTCGGCCTTTTCAGGGTCTATGGATTCACCGAAGAAGAATAGCTGCCAATCCTTCAAGGTTATTTCGTTACCCTGGGAAGTAGAGACCTCAAGGGTCCAATCACCCAAACCATCTTCTCCCCAATGAGCCACTGACATGAAGGTCCAATTCACGAGTCCTCCTTTGTGTGAATCCAAATCACGATGTTTAGCTAGGCGACTGACCACACCAAAAGGAGACGTCAACTTCACATCAAGTTTACCTCTCACCTGGGAGTCGATGTTCACCTTCACTGTAACATGCTCAATTCTTTCCAAGTTCATGGCTTGCATGTAATCTTTTGAGATGGATATCACACTCTTGACCAGGGCAGAGTCTCCTTCGGAGTTGGATTCGATCTTCTTATTCACGATCTCCACATCGGAGTAGTGCCAGGCTTGTGGCTTGACATTTTTCCACGCCTTTGCCTCCTTGATAAGGAGCTCAGCATCAATTTTACCGAACCCGTACTTATTTGAGTACTTTTGCCCAAGAGCGGTCTCCTGATAGTCACCATCATGTTCGTTTACTGGAACTGCAGCAATGGCACTCACATATTGGGTATCTCTCCAAGTGAGTTCGGGGTTTGCCTGTAAGACCAAGGCGTAAATACCGGCCGCCAAAGGAGCAGCGGCTGATGTACCACCATGCAGCGCAGAACACTTTTTATGAATGTCTGTGGTATGTATGTGTTCACCAGAACCTGAGCTGTAAGTGACAACCATGACAGCGGAGCAGGCTTCTGCATAGCTCGGGTGCAATCCTTTATAGTCAATAGCGCCAACGGTGATTGAGTAGATAGAATTAGTGTACCCATCAAAGTTGCATTGGTCGCCGACACGGCCACCATTACCACTGGCAAAAACATAAATAGCGCCCTTACTTTTACGACCCTCTTGTACGCCTTTGATCATGGCTTTTTTCACGAGATTGTCTGGTTCAGCAACGGTACGCCCATTATCTGTGGGCCCCCATGAACAAGAGTAAATATCGTTATGGTCCAAGCCATATATCATGGCTGCAGCCTCCTCTTCGGAGGTGATTGCACCCGAAAGAATTCTAATTCCCGACACTTTACCCTCGTATGCCACGCCAATACCACAAACATCGTTTTTGACGGCAGCCACTTCTCCCGCACAGCGAGTTCCGTGGTAATCGTCAAAGAGACGCGGTTTGGGCAACGCCTCATTATTGTTGAAGTCCCACAGTCCTTCCTTGCTGAAATTCTCCAGTAGATCGGGCGACTCGTAGTCCAAGCCGTCATCAATGATGGCCACCGTGACTCCCTTACCACGGATGCCATCGTACCATACATTTTTGACGTTAACGTCATTCCCAGGGTACTGCGTATTGATCAAATGCCATTGTTCGAGAAAGATAGGATCTTCGATCCCAAGTTTATCGCTGACTTCCTTTGCTGGAGCTTGTGAAGAGTCCACAATGTCTAGACGGCGCAGAAAGTCCAGTTTGCGTGGTTTATGTTGATCCATGTATACTGGTAATCTTCGTTGAAGGGATTTTGGGTGTAGCATATGGATCAGTTTGAGCGATGGGAACGAGGTGATTTCATCGTACTCCGACTCAGAGCCGCGGCTGCGCTTGATGACACCGTAGTGGTTCGAGTTGTAATTGCCCAAAAAGTCCATATGTTTATGTGATTTCAGCACCGAGAACACAAAATGGTCATCGAGGCCACGGGACGGATGCTCAAATCGGAACGATTCGTTGTACGTGGAAATAAATTTGCTTAAGGGCACGAGCGACGCCAGCGTGTCGAGTTCCACGACGAAGTATTGCCGGTCCGCATAGTTTCTATCGGGGATATTAAGACCCAAAGCACGGGCCACCACAAGAAGAAGGGCCAACGAGAACCTCATTCTTCACAGCCTTTGGAGAGTGGAAAACACACGAGCAAAACGAAGGTGAGCCCCAAGAGTAGGAAGAAGCGGAAATAATAATAAAAAAAAAGAACTAGCGACGAGAAAGTTCTCTCAGTTTTTTCTTCTTTTTTCTCCCGTGAGTCAGGTAGTAGAGTTCAAGCGAAGAGATGACGATTCCTTGCTGATATGGCTTGGATGTCTCTGGGTTCGACTTATGGAAAAAGGACGTGCCTAGCCGGGTGTGAGAATGCAGATAAAAGTCAAACAGGTACGTGGGCCGTGAGCCGTGGCCCCAGGACTAGTTTTGCATTGCGACGGCCAGAAACGCGACTTTCTGGGCCCCGCACAGGGCCGGAGAGGTTTTACACTAGGTGTGGTATTGGAGGAGGAGAATTTTGAAGAACTCGGAAAAGAAAAAGAGTTTGGGTTGAATAGGAAAGGTAAAAGAGAAGGGTTAATAGTCTCATAGAGACTTGTATTTCCGACTTCTATCATATGTTTCGGTGTGTTCTATAAGCGTTTTGTTGAATGGTTTTGATGTGAGAGCCTTTGGGCGGTGTGCACACTAGCCTTGGTTTTGCCAGGGAATATTAATAGGACCGGTAACTGAGTTTTTGATAACGAAGCATATTTAAGACAATTATGATTTCTTCATAAAACACGATCTATCAAGATAAGAAGGCCAAAAGTATTTTAAAGAATCATAAGTAAGTACTTTGTGTTTCATGGTAAAGGGGGTGGTTATGGTACTAGAACGGATTGTATGGTGTTTCCTCGCGTTCTTTAAACAGTCTCAAGTTACACACTATTTTTTCGCGGGTGGATGTGTTAGGTTGGCTCCCGAACTTTGTGGGGTTATCAAGATTAATCTAATTAGGTTTGAAGGTTCAGGAAAACAAAATTTGATTTCTTCCAGAATATGCGATCATCTTAGAGCCCTGAACTGAAAATTTGACCTTTAAATTTGAACTTGTAATGTGTTTGCATGTCTTGTTTCAGAATATCCATTGATAGAGGCAGGAAATCGGATCGGTCCCAATTTCGCAATCTTGCTTCGCTGGCAAATTGTCGAGATGTGATTTCCTTCACACCGTAGCAAAAGGACTGATTGGGAGATATATCACGTGACAGTGTCTTCCCCATCTAATGTTTTAATCAGGAAAGTTGGTTATTTATGGGAAAAGTAGTAAAAGAAGAAAAGTCTTCTTCTAGTAGACAAAAAAAACATTCTTCTAAAACGAACAGATTAACCTTCAGGACCATGCAATAAAAGGTAATATTTGGTTCAACTTTCCCCGAGTGGTAAAAGAGGAAATGCAATGATAATGTCATTCCATCACATCTTTTGATGTAATGTTTACACATAAAAAGGGCACAAACTCAAAATCAGGATTAATTCATTGCTTCAGAAAATAAAACAGGTTTTATGTCTCAAATTTTTTTCCCTTTATAACGTATATAAGTTGAGTGGGGGAAGGGGAAAGGGTTTACACGATGCTTCCTGTACAATTGTCCTAATAATTTGTACTTTCACAGACTACTTGATTCTTTAAGGACTGAAATTCTATTAGAAATTTCAATATAACACCAGTTCGCCGAAGAGTATCGTGCAGATGTTGATATCCAGAAGTTTTAAACTGAATGAAAAAAGTGATCATAAAAGTGCGGCAGGTAAGGGGAGAAAAGATGGAAATGCTGGAGCCTTCTTGTCTGGTCTTTATCCCAGCTTTCATGATAGTGCTATAAGTGGTCAAAATACTCCAAAAAAAAAAACAACAACAACAACAATACAACTCCTACATCCCTCCATTTTTCGCCCCATCAATCTTTTAGGAACGGCCAAGTAATCTATTTGATGAATATATGAATTCGCTTCAAAGATGCTCGCCAATATGTTTTGCTCTTGATGGGGCTGAAATTTGGGTTGCTTCAGTGAGATAAGACTGAACCCTCTTTACACTTTTGCTTTCATTAATTTCAAGTAATTGGGGTAGAATGTCTCCTTTTTCATGATGATTCCACTAATTCTACACTACCAAGATAAAAAGAGCAATGAGAAAAAGAAAAAAAAAAGAAAAAAGAGGGGCTCAAGAGTCACCGCAATTTAATTTAGCAAAATGCCTCTTCTTTCCCTGACAGGCAAATATATTTTTACGACTTCTGACAAAACGGGATTCAACTTCGTAACATTTGCCAAGCTTTTGTAGACTTTGCAGACTTTTCAGACTTTCCAGACTTCGCAGTTTTGCATACACTTTGATTGACATAGTTGACAGTTGGCAGGATCTTAGACAGATCCAGTTCAACTATACGAAATCCGTGAAAAATCAAAATTTTGAAATGTACTTTCAATTACGCCAGTGAAGAAAATGATAAAAAAAAAGTAAAGAAAGAGATTAAAGGAAAAAAAATAAAGATAAATATAAGGGGTGTCAAAGAAAACTGGGTCGATTTGGTCTTCCTTAATCGCACCCGATGTCTGCACGTTGCAATTATACGAAGTCAGGCTCAGGGCTGTTATCTCTTGCTACCTTTTCCCAGCTACGCGCGCTCGGCCCGACGCATCTTTTTACAATACAGAGGCCTATGATATACAAACCATGCGTTTTCTACTGGCACCAAAGAAATTTCCACACCACACTCTTTTGAATATTTTCTGAGGCCACACTCTTCTGAGGCCACATATTTTTTCCCCATATTTTGTCACATTTTGCTCCACACTCTCTTTCTACTTTTCTGATAGAAAATAACTCGAAATCTTATCTAACCAATTCACACAGATCCGATATTCGGCACAATATGAAGTTGCTCCAACGCGTGGTTTTTCTGTTGGCCACTATGGCATTAGCTATGGCCTTACCGGATATGGATATGGATATGGGCGGAGGTGTAGAGTTCCACCCCATAAATGCCCCATCAAAGACGTTCCATTGGATCCTTACTCTTGCCATGCTTTTCTTGGTGCCTTGTCTTTCGTCGGTATTTGCGTTTGCCGAGAAATTCCATTTCGCATCGATTCTCCACATTGCGTCCTTATGCTACTCCATTTTTGAATCTTTGTTTCTTGATTTTCCCGACAATAAAGATAACCATGAAAACCGGACTTCTAAAGGTACAAGCTGGTTTCTCACTTGGGCCTTGGCCTTGACGGTTTTTATCGGCACTCTTGTGAACGGAACTAATTTGCTAATGAACAGATGGAGGAAACCACAGGACGCGGAATATTCTACCCTGCTGCGTGTTATGCCTCGTATTTATAAGACCTTGGCATTTTTGGTGGCCCTCACCGGATGGATAAGGGTTTGTTTGGCACCGGTGGCACTTTTAGGTTTTTGTTATGGCGAATCCAAAGGCCAATGTATTGCCCATGGAATCATGGGATCGTCGTTCATTGTGTACGGCTTCATTCTTGCTTGGGTTCTTTTAGTTCCATGGATCAGAAACCACCGTCTTACTAACGGCATCGAACCACGTAGAAGCCAGGAGTTTTGGGACTCTTTAATCATGTGCTTGTGGGGAATTGTCAACACATTTACCGAACACAGATGGGGCCGTGAACCGTGGTCGCACGGAGACTACCAGCACACGTCAATGGGTATTATTTGGTGGTGCGGTGGTCTCTTGGGAATGTGGCTCTCCCGGAAGAACGGAACAAGAAACGTAGTACCGGCCTTGCTCTTGATCTACACCGGCTACGCAATGTCAGAACATTCCCAGCTTTTGGCTATCTCTACTAAAGTCCACAGTATGTTTGGTGTCACACTCATGGCTGGTGGAGTCAGTCGTATAATAGAGATTTGTTTTCTCTTGGGTGATGCTGCGTGCAGTGATTCAGGTAGAATTTTGGCATTCCAACACTTTCCACCTTTATGCTTAGTTATGTCGGGCTTAATGTTTATGTCCGCCAATGAGGAGCAGCTTCAGCTAGTACATGATCTTGGTGCAGACCACTCCTCATATATTCTTGTCGTGTGTAGTGCTGGATTCATGATTTACCTTTGGATGGTGATCATGTTATCGTTCTATTTGCACTTGGTGGGGTATGACGAAAATGGTGAATTGCAAACAGGAAAAGGGTATTCGAATATCGGGGGAGTAAGCGAGGGGGACTTTGAGCTTGGCGATATGAGTGAAGATCTGGAAAGTTTAGACAGAGCCCCTCGCTAAGGATACAAATCTATGATCCGGATAAATTTGACTGGAAAAAGACTGCTTGTTCGGATAATTATTCATTTGGATATATATAGACAATGATTTCCAGAGCGGATGGCTTTTTGCTAATTAAGAGGCAGAAATCGAGACAGATCTTTCAGTTGTGCTAACCCGGTAGTTAGAAAAATTAATTAGCATTGTATTTTGCAGGGGAGGAGAGGGTGGGCCTTACACTTACAATATATCAGTTTGTACACCAATTTTTCACAAAAAAAAAAAGGAATACTCATATAATACATTGGCCAGAATCTGTAGAAAATTCATCGGTGTTCCATTAGCTCATTGGCAAATTTATTGCCACAGTACCCGTAAAATGTCATGGAATATTCTCCAAGCTAGGTCACTTATTGGGTTTTTTTTTTGATAGTTTGGCTTTTAGTATATACTCTGCCAGGATTTAAGGGTAACCCAATTTTGCAACCAGTGCTTTTGAAATATTTGTATAGAAGCCCAGGTAACTTAAATGAAAGAGACATATTTGAATTCATTTTCGATATGCTTTGGGTATTTTAATATGAAAGAATTGAGAATTAAATCAAACGAAAGTTGAAGTCACTTAGATCTCAGTTGAAGAAATTACAGTATATGTCTACCGAAATCATGTTCATCTCATAGAAAGGCTAATTGAAGCAAACGATAGACCAACCTGTTTGAAAACTATTCATCAATGATTTCAATGTCATATGAAGCGTGCTCTAGGAGCTTATTAAAAATTGTGTTAATTAGCGAAATATGGGTGGTGTTGCTTATAGAATGAACTTCGACAAAGAAAGAAGAATTAAATTTCTATGGAAGAGAAAATGCAAATACTGCTTAAAGCATTCAGCAAAGAAAACCCCGAAGCACTCAGCAGAGAAAGCTCTGAATTCCTTCTGCTCGTATATAGTCTGACCAGTGCTTTGCATGCGAAATGTACATGTCAATGTAGGTAATAATATTGGCACAGTTTTCGCAGCCAACCTTTTGATTTGTACTTCTACCAAGTCACTACATTAATTTTTAGGTAAAATATTTCCACTTCAATCATCAATTGCATTGTCAATTTTTCAGGAATAAACAAGAATAATTACCAAAAAAACAATATCCAAGGCTCCTGCAGATTCCAATATTGGATTCGAATTCTTCCATATTTACCTACACAGTTGTCGAGAAACAAAGTTGGACATAAGAAATTCCTGTGAATTACAAACATATCATCGAACATTAAGCTATTTTCAAGATAAAAGAAAGACAAAACAAAACAATCAAACCCAAGCATTTAAACGAAATACAGAAAGCTTCATTAAGGATGGGGAATACTGATGATATCTGGAGGAAGCACATTCTTTTCAAAAACACTAAACGGGCAGCTATTTTGGCTTACGATCTCATAGCAATCCGAAAAATCTTCACAGAAGATGTTAAGTTGACTATAAGGTACGTTAATATAAAAATTTAAACTAAAAGTAACCAAATCTTACTAATACATGGCTACAACTCTCTTCTCCAGTCTTTAAAGGAGGAAAATGTCACAACAGACACAGCTATTCGAACAGCACTATTCCACCTCAAAACATTGAGATTAACTCATTCGCCTGAAATCTTCAAAGATAAAATACAGCGGGTAATAAAGTCCTTAGATCAATGGCTCGACGATATATTGGTGGATGGAGGTTACAACTTCGATTTCATTTCCAGAATCGCTTAAGTTTAAAGAATTCCTGATATAAGGAGACGCGAAAAGCTCAAAAAATTGGGGGTTAATACTCGAATGGACTAGAAAGATGAGAAAGCAAAGAATGTGGGACTTTTGAAATATTATAAGTATGCCTTTCAATATTTGGAGTACTCTTTTATAGGTTTTCAAATCTTCACTTTATGAGCATGCTTCTGGAACTCTCTGCATCGCCCAAGAAAGTATTCGCTCACAAAAACTATTTATTACACTGAAATACGGTATTTAAGTTGATTTAAGATATGTTATTTACCAAAATTAGAAAATTTCTCATAAATTGCGCTGCTTTATTGTTAATATAGACTTCAGGGACATACTAATACGAGGAATTCTGCTATAGTAAAGCTTCTCAAATCAATACATTAGATGTTATACTCTAAAGTGTCCCTTCATTTTTTGATTGGTCTAGTGACATGAAGAACAGACAACTAAAAAAAACATACAACCATTTAATAATTTTTGAAGGATAGTTTCTTTTTGGAGTTTCCCGTTCTGGAATTTTAATAAAAGTGTATGAGCCATCTCTTCCGGCTACCCGAGGGGCCTTGCGAACCCCCGCATTTCCGAATCTGAGCCAGCATTGGCCGCCTCTAAAGTCATTTCAATGGTTTTGGTGATGTCAACAAATGGGCAGTCATATGAGTTAAACTGAGAAAAAAAGTTTCAAGCATAGTTAGTACCGACTAAAAAACAAAAAATAAAAAACAAAAATGGACAAAGAACCTCCAGAAAATACCAATTTTTAGATCTCCCAGATTCTGGTCTAATTTCCCTGGGTGCCATGGCCGCGCGTTTTACCCCAGATTTCAAATTTCACGCGCCCTTCCGGTTTTCCGAGCCCCCAAAGGTCTAAAAAGACTCACCCAATACTCAGGGGTTTGCCTTAGATGAAAACCATTGTTTCAGGCTATAAAGGCAAGTAAACAGATAAAAAAAAAGCCCAAATTTTGCCCTTATACCTTCCCCATGGCCATAGAGCATGTGTCCATACATGTTTGTTCTTGGAACCTGCCTGCATGGCGTAGGTGCCGAAGATAGTCAGCCAGTGTGACCTCGGAAGAATGGAACGAATGTGGGTTCAATAGCCACCTCAATTTTTGTGGGGTATATAAAGAGGAAACAATGGAACAGCCCAAAAAAACGGGATATTTTTTCCTGGAACAAGCTGATACTTTTATCGTTTTATAACAGTCTTTTATTGCTCAATTACAATTCCTCCTGGGGGTACATTCTTGAAAACCAATCAAGCACATTATTATCTTTTCTCATTCTACTTTTCGCCATACAAGAGCCACACCAACTAACATTAGACCCTAATTGACGAAGGTCCAATTTCGAAACTCAAAAAAGGGAAAAAAAAAATTCTTACTGCCTTAAGAAAAAAAAGAAACAAACAAACTATGTCTTCACAAAAAAAAAGTGGGTCTGTGATCGATTTAGTTGCTGGTGGAACTGCGGGGCTCTTTGAGGCACTCTGCTGCCATCCGTTAGATACGGTCAAGGTCAGAATGCAATTGTATAGGAAATCTGGACAGAAGCCTCCAGGGTTTGTTCGCACTGGAATTAATATAGTACAGAAAGAGGCGTTTTTGTCGCTTTACAAAGGCTTAGGTGCTGTTGTGTTAGGAATCGTGCCCAAAATGGGGATCCGGTTTCAGTCGTATGAATTCTACCGTTCGCTTTTGAAAGACGAAAAAGGTGTCATTTCCACAGGGGGAACTTTTCTTGCAGGAGTAGGCGCGGGCACCACAGAGGCAGTTTTGGTGGTTAATCCCATGGAAGTGGTCAAAATTAGGTTACAGGCCCAGCACCATTCCATGGCAGATCCACTAGATGTACCAAAATACCGCAATGCACCACACGCGGCGTATCTTATCTGCAAAGAGGAGGGGTTTAGTACTTTATACCGGGGTGTATCTTTAACGGCTGCCAGACAGGCCTCAAATCAGGGAGTCAATTTCACCGTGTACTCAAAATTGAAGGAGTATTTACAAGATTACCACCAACTAGAGGTTTTACCCAGTTGGGAAACCTCCTTGATCGGACTTTTATCCGGAGCTTTGGGGCCTTTATCTAATGCTCCTTTGGACACCATCAAGACAAGGCTACAGAAAAGTACATTTGCTTCAAACGAGTCTGGATGGATCCGAATTGTTAAAATTGGCAAACAATTAATTAAAGAGGAGGGTATCCATGCGTTATATAAGGGCATAACACCGCGCATCATGCGTGTTGCGCCTGGACAGGCTGTCACGTTTACTGTTTATGAATTCATGAAAGGCGTACTAAATGGGTCCACGGCTATTCCAGGTACAAGCAAAAAATTACAATGAGCCGAATTTGAGACCAAGTGTATGCTCGAAAGTGTGTGAAAGTGTGTGAATGTGGTGTTCGCGTATACATAGATAACGAACATATTTAAGTTCACAAATTATTGCACCACCCGGCCACTAGTTCATTAGAATTTGTCCAAACATGGAAATTTCTGCCTGAATGGAAACCGAATAAACCTTGGTTCGATATTATTGTCAATATGTTTTTTTTTTGCAACAATTTTTGCCACATTATCGCGAACTTTGTCAGTCGGTTCTACAAAACGAGCCAAAAGTGCACCTGGGGGTTTCGCGCATACGTACCGTTTGGGTATCGGCCCCAAATGAGCATTGCTTTCGCCTGAAACTAAACTCAACTTTGCTCTTAAAGAAAAGGAAATCCACACTCATACACACACAGCACAAAAATGAGGTTTTTCGGAAAACTTCGTATTGAAAATAATTTTTTGAGACCGTTTTCCAATTGCAACACTTCCCCGCGGTGGTTATTCCGGGGTGTGCTGCATAGCCAGAGTGTTTCGGCCCCAGGCATATCATCAGTCCGGGCCGTCTCCAGCTCTACGAAAAATCTTCGTACACGCAGAACCGATGAAATTTCACCCGAAGAAATTAGACGTTACCAGGAATTGAGAGCCCGCAGAACCAAAACACGGAGTGAATTCTATTACCAGGAGTCGCCGTCTTCGGATTCTCTGGGGTTTCAGAATGACCCGAGCCAATTTCGGACTGTTTTCGAGATGCCACCCAATGAAAATGGCATCATCACGCCAGAGGACGGGATTTATAGCATATTGAAGGAGCCCACGCTTGTAATTGAGCGACAAGTGGAGTTCATGAACGTTATTCTTGGCTTCGAACAGGCAAATAAGTATAAGATCATGAACTCGTTGGGCGAGCAAATCGGATGGATGGAAGAAAAAGACTACGGTATTTTGAAGATGGTGGGAAGACAGTTTTTCAGGCTCCATAGACCTTTCGATATTGACATTTTCAACAACTATGGCGATCTTCTCATGACGATCAAAAGACCGTTCTCGTTCATCAACTCACACATTAAGTGCCTCTTGCCGGGGTTTGACACAAATGGCAACCTAATGCACGAGGTTATTGGCGAGTCAGTACAAAGCTGGCATCTTTGGCGTAGAAGATACAATTTGTTCAAGCTTGACGATGAAACCACCGATGAATATAACCAGTTTGGGCTGATTGATGCGCCATTTTTGGCTTTCGACTTCCCCGTGCGGAACGAACAGGGTGATGTAATTGCTTCCGTCGATAGAAATTGGGTAGGGTTGGGCCGTGAGCTTTTCACAGACTCTGGAGTGTACATCGTGCGTATGGACCCCGCCAGTTTTGAGGGGTTGGGTGGTCTATACCCTACGGTTGCGGGTCCCCTCACTTTGGACCAACGGGCGATATTGTTGGGAAATGCCGTCAGCATCGACTTTGACTACTTCTCGAGACACAGTAGACAGGGAGGCGGGTTCTTGAGTTTTGGCTCGTACGAGTAGAAACCTGCAAGGAAATAGTAGGCGTGGATAGAGCTAAATACACCGACACGACAGTGCGACCGATTGTACTTTATATTTCTACTAGTTTCAGGAGTTAATTAGGGTCTATTTTCGCCTATGAGCTGGCTCTACTCATGGTCTTCAACTTTGCCTTTTTGATTAGCTCTTCCCATTCGTCGTCAGACAACGAAGACGATATATCTTTCAAAAGCGCCACCGTGAGTCGGGTATAATCGTGTCTTCTCCATTGGTTATCACGTGTCCATCTTTGTCTTTTCTCAAGTTCTTGCTGCACAGAAAACTCGTCGCCAATAGCTTGGTGCTGTTGTAACTTGTCATTGGTGATGGCTAGCAAAGAGAAACGTATTTCGTCCGTGTACTTTGAAATTCGGCGATGAAGCACATCGGGAAGTTTTTCGTAGAACTCTTCAGGAGTGTTAAGGGCATTGTGTTTGATGGGATACCTCTTGAGTCCATCCAATTCGTAAATGGTGTTGTTGATGTTCAAGTACGTGATGAAATGAAACAAGCCGTTATTCTTCTCATCAACATCAGGCCGTGAAGTTTCATCCAGGTCGATGAATTTCGGGGCACTGAAGGAGTTGTGAACCTCGCGGATAACCTCACTATTCGATATGGTGTCACCACACATATCAGGGTCAAACCCTGCCACAAAGTTGTGGATATTCGAGAGTTCCTCGCCAAGTTCCAAGTCGGTGGACTTGTTCAAAAGCGAATTGAGAACAGCTTGGGTAGCGCATGCATTTTGGATGGTTTGGCGGGCAAAAAACACTCCGTTTTGGTCGTAGTTTTGGTCATAGGTCCCATCTAGAGGCACGTCTTGCATTGTGGAGTCCCGATCAACTTTGCCGTATTTGAATAGAAACACAACTGCATGGACGGGTGCCAAGGCCTTTAGAGAGTCAGAATCTATCGAGTAAAGTTCCTCTATCTGGACGTTCTTGACCCCGAGTCTCGAGACAAGCTCGGTGAAAACGCCTGCGTCCGAGACGATGGTGTTCCAGCCTGAAGACATGTTGGTCGACGATCAATGAAAAGAGCGAGCAAGAAAATTAAAAGGAAGAAGTGCTCTTGGAGAATTGAAGAATTTTTAGAATGCTTGTTTTCGAGGAAAAAAAATGCCTTTTTTTTCTTTTTCTATGGTTGTTTCTTCCGAGATAGGCTTTCTATTATGGATAATGGAGCAGCAATGCCAGACCGGCACCGAAGAAACAGGGCCGGTGCCGCGTTGGGGTTCCGGCCCCAGCCGTCTTTAGAATTCAAGCAAATACCAGAAAGGATGAAGTGCCATTTTGTTGAACATAAATGTCCATTCAAAAATGAAATGAATATAGAGAAATTAGAAATGAGAATAATGATTTTCTCATAAATATATGTATATAATTATAGAAATTTTGATCCAAGTATTTTTGCTAGTTTATGTGGGGATGATGACTTGGCCTGGAGGTGTGGTCTGGCCCTGCGACCAGACCGTGACAGTGTGCGCAGGACGAATTTTGTACTGTTTCCTTCCACGTAACCTACGCACGTTTATTCACTTCAAGAATTCGAAAACACCCATAATCTCACACTCAGCGCCATGTCTTTGCTCGAAAGCCAAATCAAGTTCGTGGATCTTATCAAGGACTTCAACGAGAACTCATATGAGCTCTTGCCTAGCAAATTGAACCAGTACCAGCTGTTGCTCACGTTTCTTTTCGCTGTTATCTGTATGTACTGATTATTTTCAAACAATTGAATGAAAGAGAGAGAGACAAATAGGGTCTTTATCAAACACACCCATCATGACTATCGCATTAGAAGCTTTACTAACATCCAGCCTTTGTTTCCGTTGCGCTGACGCTACTCAACAGAAAGGGAAGTTTCGTGATCTATTTGGTGAGTGCCCTTGTCGCGTCGGTATCGGTAGCGTTGACGAGCATCTACGCATGCAACTTTTTCGGCGTATACATTTAAGGAAGGCCACGAAGACTAAGGATATATATATAAAAATAAGTAATAAAAGTAATCGAGAGGATGCACTTGTAAGAGCATATGTGAATTATTTACGGCCTTTAATGGAATGTGTGGTATGCCTGATGCAATTATACTGGATATGGCAGGTGCTCTTATTGGGCCAGTGAGAGTCAGTCGTGGAGGGGGCACGGAACGTGAGTTCCTTGGCACTCATTACAAAAATCCTGTAATTGGTAAAGTTGAAGAGAATTCATCAAGAGAGAAAACTAGAGCCGCGTATATGCTGCCCCGTACTTTTTAATTTGTGGAGCTCGATAATGGCATGCAGAGTTAGTCTTGGTCGGCGTGTGCAGCCCAAGCATGAACGTGGCCTCCAACTTATGGCTAAAACTCCATACGGATACACTCAGTGAAACAAGCTCAGGCCAGTAATATCAATCAATATGCTAATAATGAATTATTTAACGGTTCAAAACATTTTCCATTTCGTTAATTTAAAAATTTTCAAAAAGGCGGACTTTTGATTTACTAGGACGTTTATCGTTGTGACCGTCACCGTCCTACCTTTGTGCGGCCCTAACTTGGGTTCATCCCAGCTCGGAACCCGGTTATGATATTCTACAAATAACGAACACAACATAGCAAATCGACATTTCGTAGAAAATGCTTTCACAGTTACTTGTAGATATTTAAACAATGAAAACAAGAGTCGAGTCATTGTCTGTCCATAAGAGGGCCCACCAAAGAACGTGCATTTTTGGTCCACGCTTGTCTTTTTTCGCGGCCAGGGTGTCCTGAGGCCCAGGCCCGAGGCCGGAGGCCCTATTCTTAGCATAGCACCAACCCTACACAAAGAACCAATTACTATCACATAACTCACATGAACAGATATGAAGTTATCCATTCTTACATCGCTTTCCATCGCCGTGTCTTCCGCAGCAGCTGGGTCTGCGGGCTTCTACGCTAAAGATGCAAATGTCTATGAGCTTACGCCGAAGAACTTCGATAATGTGGTTTTCGACACCAACTATACCTCCATAGTAGAGTTCTACGCACCGTGGTGTGGTTATTGTAAGCAAATCAAGCTGGTATATCAAAAATTGGCCAAGTACATCCAAGACGATGCCAAGTATGCCGTGAATGTTGTTTCCGTTAACTGCGACGAGGATTCCAACAAACCCCTCTGCTCGAAATACCGTGTGCAAGGTTTCCCCACATTGATGGTATTTAGACCTCCCAAATTCCAAAGGCACGCACCCACGTCCGGCAAACACGTCCCAGAAAAGTATAACGGACAACGTGAGTTGCCTGCAATGGTGGATTTTGTGTCTTCGAGAATCAAAAACTATGTCAAGAAGTTCCACAACTTGTCTTCGAAGTCTTTCGCTGACTGGCTAAACGTTGACGACGGATTGGAAAAGGTCGTGGTGCTTCTGGGATCTGATACCGTTTCTACACTTCTTAAGTCGTTGGCGATAGATTTCCTCGATACTTTGAGCGTTGCTAGTGTCTCTGTGAAGACGAAGTCACAGAAACCAGTGATCAAATATAAGGACAACGAGATCGAAATTCCTTTGGAAGAATCAGATTCTCTTCCCATTTTGCTAGTGTATAAGAAAGATGAGAAGCGGTTTGTCCGTTACCCTGCCAAGAAGTTGCGCCACATGAACAAGATCCAGAAATTCATTATGGACACTACGGGCGTGGTTCCAACCGAGGGATCTTTATCGAAGAAGGAGAAAAAGTTGCGCAAGTACCGTGGAGTGACCCGCAACATAAAGGATGAGCTCTAGAGAGTGTGAGTATTTGTGTATACAGAAATCGAGCCAGGATATTGGCTATTAACATCGTTACGGACTATAATACGGGTTGTAATTCAATAGAGAGCGAGCATCATCCATTTTTCTTTGAAATGGCTCTCTGAATTTTGGTAAAGAAGGCAGTTTGAAGTACAGCACCAGATGAATTTCTCGTGAAAGTCTTGAATTAAATCTGTATAATGTGCCGGTAGCACCTGCTTAAAGGAAATTAGTTATCTTTCCTAAATATTTCAGCCATCGAACCAGTTGTTCTTTTTAAACACATGTAAACATACTTGAGATATAGATTACAAACGTACAAAAATGTCGTTTGTATTCACTAGCGGGATAAAATGGCGGGGAACACTCTCAAAATCTCTTCAGTTGTAGTGTATTTGTTTAAGGAATGAGTTTTAAATATAGGAGAGAATGACTAGAATTGGCACAGGAACACCATCACAAGTAGTACGGAAGTCGCTTCCGCTTTAGACCGGTACAAACAAAAATATCGGCTTGGAAATAATGATAGAAATGTTCCGACTCATTAAGAATGGCGTTCAAAATTCAGCCATAATCAATTTTGAGTCAATCATTTTTTTTTTTTTTTGAAAGGAATCATGACTCAGCTCAAGTAAAAACCTGGAAAGTATGACTGTTCAAGCATATCCCGGATAAGAAAAGGGATCGTATAATTCTGTTTTGAAGAAGGACTGTAAACATTATTGCTTTAAAGGTGGAAGATTCCATCAGAAGTCAAGCAAACAAGAGAAGATGATATTATTTATTATAGAGCTTTTTCTGAAACACTTCAAGCGGACTAAAATCTTAGAATGACTAGAGGTATTGATTCAGAGGCATGGAGGAGTCTTCGTTTATACCTCACGACAGGAAGTTGGATTATTTTGCTCTTTGAAATGCCTTTATATAATGAATTGAGGCAAAAAGTATACATTCGAAATCTTGACTTCTGGAAGCAGGATAAACTAGAGATCCGGTAATTAATATTTCCAAACCCACTTCTCAAAGACTCATGATGTTACTGTCATTAGGGCTCCCGGAACATGCTAGACAGTCAAATTTTTTTGAGCGGCCAATTTATGCAACTGTGATTAGAATTTAGACATCATTATCAGCGAGCTGCTTCCAATAAGTTCCAATTTACTGAGCCATCAGTACGAGATCAAGTTAGACGCTAAGATATCCGTCAATATGGAACAAAGGAAAGTGTATCAATTGTCAAAATTCATCCTCTTAGATTCAATGAATTCAAAAAGTCATGGTTGTATATTATATCGAGACTTTCATCTATAAGGATTATAAATAACTTTGTGTTTTGTTGTACCTTCAGTCCATCCGAATGGGATTGCGAAAACATCACAAGCCTGAGGAAAATAGAAAGCAGTATCCACTTTTCAGCAGCAAACTTTCCAAATTTATAACTTCGGCATGAGAACTGGCATTTTCGGGTGGTAGTTTTCGCCATTGCGATGTAGTGAAGTTACTCAGTTCAGGCTGCTTTTAGAAAATCCTTTAAAGCAGCTTTCAGCTTTCACGGGGATCTTTCGCGTATTTTTGCATCCATTCCCATCTTACTTTCCAAGTTTATCCACGGCAGAAGTAAGTTGGTCAAGTTCCCATTCTATTCCCTTATCGGACTCCTCTTTTTTCTTCTGCTCCACATCAAGTGACTGGATCCAATTGGTTACTTGGTTCACCAAGAGTTTGGAGTTCGGCACAAAATGCCCTCCTGGGTGTTTCAACACATGTGAGTTTTTCTTGGTGATGTCATATAAAGTGTATGCTCTATCGTCACCCACAATGGTGTCAAGCTCACCAATCACGTGCAAAAGACGGGTCTTTGTGGATTCACCGTCATCTTTCGTGTAGAACGAGCTATATTCGGGCATCAACTTCGTATCTAGTTTGAACCCGGAGTAGAGAATGGCAAACTTAAGGGGAACACCAAAAAATTCCTCAAATCTTTCTACAAGAGCCCCACCAAGACATGCGCCTTGGGAGAACCCGATTATGCCAACAATTGGTGGTGCTTTGGACACCTCAAGGGGGTTGGTGCTGGTCGCAGAATTTGACGCATCAGGACTGTCATTTCCCGATGAAGCACTCTCCTGGAGCCCTAACTCCGCCAAATGATCAGCCTTGATCTTTTCGTCCTCGGGTGATCCAGAAAGGATCGTGCCGTTGTCTATATACTGGCGAATAGTGCTGATGGAATCATCAAGGGTGACTTTGCCATCTGCATCTTTATACCACCAGGCACGATAGTTTGTATCCTCATCGGAATCTGCCGCCACAGAGTTAAACTTCGAAAGAGCGTCCGATGAAGGGAGCTGAGACGGAGTGAGATTAAATGGGGCATTCAAATAGACTGCCTGGTATTTTAAAGACTTTAGTTTTTTCCTAAGGGCCGAGGTTTTTGCGTAGAATACCGATGAGCTCTGGGTGAAACCATGAAGAAAAAGTACGCGTCCGATATATTCGGGAACCTTTTTATTGGGCATGACAGGAATAAATTATGGTGCTTGAAAGAGGTAGGAAGAAGAAGATGTATATATAGACCAGATTGGTCCAGATTGGCCGAGATCTTGGTTGGTGCGACAGATTAAAGTTTTCCTGGGTATAATGTTTTCCCTTGATGTCGTTGCAATAATTTGCAACTCATCCAAGAAATGAAATCCTATGGAAACATGACAGTCGGATTACTTGGAGTTTAGCATTGAAAAATTAATCAGAACCCCAAAAAAATTCTTTAAATTTCCAATGTTGAGATTCTTTAACACCTGAAATTAGATATTTCCCCCTTAAGCAAAGCCTCCGCTTGGTAAGACGTAGCGCTCAGCATATTTGCTAATAATTAGACTGGAAAAGCCAGAGTTAAAAAGTGTTGAAAAACACCGTTTTTCTCCTGGAAAAAAGTTGCACCAAAGACTACCCCCGTAATCATATAATACTTAGAAATCCTCGATTATCTTTGCTAACAAAAGACATGTTCTATTTTTGATTTTAATTTTCAAATTTGGTAGCTTTAAGGCGGTTAGATCACTTTCAGAGCTCTTTGAGAAACCAAAACACTAAACTATCTGGTTATGATTCTTTGCGGTTCGCTGGAGAAAAATTTCCTATCCCCACTTTAGTGGCCATTCAAACCACAATTGTAAAGTTATGGAAATCTAAGACAAAGTCTACCCAAAGTCTTAGCTTGCGTGGTAGGGGTGTATCAATAAACTTGATGAACGAAAATAATAATAATATTAAAGCAGATACAGTTTTTAAATATTTTCAAATGAGCTGGTCAAAATCTCCACAGAGAAAAATCTACAGAAACAGCTTAATCTAAGAGTTCTATTCATGTTTCTAGCAACCTGTAAAATTGTTTAGCTCTCTAACGCATCCACACAATTTGTCTATGAAGACTCAAAATTTTCGGTAAATCGAAGCGGATCCAGACTTGTTCCTCGCATATCAATCGCTGAATCAGAAACATCCAAAGCCCAAATGAGAAGACGTACACATAAACGAGGCCCCAGAAACTAGTATACGGTTCAGTTGGGGTGGAGAGCACAAGCCTACTTTTTGTACAGTGAAAATCAAAGCATCACGAATCCTGAGCTTTAAGTGGAGGTTTATCCCGAAAACCCCGAAAATCACAAAGACTTTCATAGAAGCCAGTCCTATTCAGCCTTTTCTATAGAGCGTCGTCCACACATTGTCCATACCCATCTAAATGTTCTTCTCGAGGTCGAGAATCAGACGGATAATGCAAATCTTGGTCTTATCGGTGTTGTCACCGTGGCCATAATAAGCCTCAAAGTCAGGCTTTTGTTTCAAGGCTTCGTACTCCTCACTCAACTCCACATAGTGGAAAACGCGACCAAAACCAAGTTCATGTGCTGCCTTGCAGTTGATTTCTGAGTCATCAACAAAATACAACCGAGAAACTTGCAGGGAATCATCACCGTCAATCCCAATGGTCTGGAAACACCTGTAGTAGAATTGCTTCATTGGTTTACACACAATTGGGCTCAGTGAGTAGTCGCAGAAAGTCAAGCCATCAAAAAGGTCACCAAGACCCAAAAATGACACCACACGAAGCGCATGGTTCTTATAGGCGTTTGTAACGAGCCACAACATATCAAACTGGCCGGAATTTTTGATGTGGAGAAGCATTTCCCGAAGTTTGGGGTTGTAGCTTAAAACCAGTTTTAGATCTAGTGAGTCATCCACTTTCCGGTTGTACTCCAATGCATCCACCTTATGGTTCCTCACAAGACCCTCCAAGGCCAAGCCGTAGGTGCGGTAGTAGTTGATGTGCAAATTGTGAGCATCCTCGTCGTTCAAAACAAGTTCGTCTTTGAAATACTTATGGATCTTGACCTGCATCATGTCGTGGATTTGAGTGGACCGTTCATAGAGGCAATTGTCGATATCGAAAAGAAAAATCTTACCCTTTCCAGAACTTGGAGGCATTGGGCCCACTCCGTACCTGAGAAATACCTCGCTGCCTGGAAATTGAGCGTCTTCCAACTCTGGATTTTTGTAAGATAAAGATGTCATGATTGAATAAGGTCTTTAAAACGAGCTCTCTTCGGTGTACTCAAACAGCCAAAGATCAAAGGAGATAGAAAAATTAAGGTAAGGAATGAATCTGATCCTTTCTCCTTTTATACCGCAGTTTGCAAGAAAATGAGCGTATAAACTAAGTATGAGTAATAAGCTTAGCGAGCCTTAATTTGAGAAATGAGCCCGGTTCCTGGAAACGTGGTGTAGAGGCAATGGTGTGCACACAACTGGACAAAGGTTGGTTCGTACCGGGAGGGGCGGGGTTTTCTTCCAATTTTTCTTTTATTATGTAATTTTCTTGGGTATTGGTTTATCAGACTCGAAAAAAGACGAAAAAAAAAAAAAAAAAGGGGGTTACTGGTTACATAGGAAGATAACTCTGAATGGATATGTTGAATTCGCTTATACTTGTCTCATGGGTATATTCGGAAATCGGAATTGTCCGGAGGCAGGTTTCTGGACAAATTGCGAGATTAACAATGCGAGATTGAACAATATGGAAGCGTTTCTGCAAAGAAATGAATTAGAAGTAAGAATCAGTCTTTCCTAAAAGGAAGGTGGCTAGGACAAGAGGGAGTAAGAAAACGTTAGCAAATTTTTGTGAGATAATTGCCAGGAATGCAGAGACTAGATTCTCTTGAGGAGCAGTCGCAAATTCTGATGGTCCCACGACAGCCATGTGAGGGACACAACCACCAGCCATATAAAAACTCAATTTAGGAGAGCAATCATTTAAGTTTAAACAAGATTTATCTGTTGTTTGTTTTTTCAATTTTGCTCCTGTCTTACTACAATTGGACCCCTTCTTACCTTTTCCACTTTTTATCTTTGTATTGACTGCGTTCCATGGAAGCTTGGTGGCTTCTGCTGCGCCTCCTTGTTCCTCGCGCATAGTCTACTTAAGATATAAATGATCTACACATCTCCTTGATTTCATCGAAGAATTTTCCAACTTAATAGAAAAAAAAAAAGAACAACAAAACTCGAAGTTGCTAATAACGTCAGTTTTCTAATTCATCAATCTCTTTCTGGGGTGACAGCTGATATCTGTTGTGTCGTCCTACGCAAATATGTCCTTCATAGTGCACTGAGGAAGATTCACGACATTTTGTACGATTATGCCCCTGTAGACCTGCTTCACATGTGCACGAAATTGAACAGATAATGCGAAAATAATGGGTGCAAATGAACGAAATTTAAAAGCAATAGTTGCTATTGAATCAGAACTCACCAAGAAAAGCATGGATGCGGCTTTTATCCGTGAAATGATGCCGTCTGACGAAGACGCAGATGCTCTCTTTTCTTCTGCTAAGTTCACTATCAGTGAAAGAACACTTCTCTACACAACCATAACCTATCTTCCATTCAACAACCACCAAGATGTAGCGAGTTATTATACTTACAACTTTCTTACACCTTCTGACCGAATTATTACCCTTGTGGAGAAACCCTTAAACAAAATTTCTGGAAGAATAGAGGCCCAGGTGTTGATAGAACTAGGCCTGGAGAAACTTCCACCCCGGAAGAAGACTGCCGGCCGGGTACGAGAATATTCTATTCATAGAATTGAACACACCTCTTTCAAAGCTCGACTAATTGTCCACTTAAAGTCTTCTTTACAAATGCAAGAACGCATCGACCCTGACAATAAAATACCCCAATTAGTAAGTCTCAAAGCAAGATTGAAAAAGCTTTTGGACTCCACTCAGGATCAACAAAACCAACAAAGGAATCTCATCGACCGTCTGTATGGTCATATGCCCAGCTACACAATTCTCGAAGACCCTTTTGAAATGACTAGCAAGGTGCAATATACCGTGGAATACTGTACATTGTGTAGCACCACTGACCACTCTTTCCGCTATTGTGCGCAGAGGGGATGTACTATATGCTTCAGCCGAAATCACGCGGCAAAGAAATGCCGCTATAGATGTGACTGTAAGAGGGACTACATTCATTCTATCGATAATTGCAAAACCCCCTCGGTCTTTAAGAAGAGTAGGGAAGAAACGCTTAAATCATTAAACATTATAAGGACGGAAAACAATCCCAATAGGGAAGGGATATTACAAGCATCAGCAAGAAAAAAGAAGGAAGCCAGGAGGGTATTTGAAGACGAGTGAATGTGAAAGAAAGAGGAGACACATTTAATAATTTCGGAAGCTCAAAAGGCTCGTAGTTAAAGAAGGAGGCTATATTTAAATTGACTTCTGTTGGTTTTTTCTTTCTTTCTTTCTTTCTTTCTTTCTTTCTTTCTTTCTTTCTTTCTTTCTTTCTTTCTTTCTTGTTTTTTTTTTTTTTTTTTTTTTTAACACCAAATTTGACCGGGTTCAGGGGTTTCGTTACGAGATGGTAATTGGGGGGTTAGCAGAGTCAACGAGCTCTCCTCCGTTTCCCATGTTAAACACCCTCTTCATCCTTTCTGCAGAGCAACGAGGTGTTAGCAGTGAAAGCTACAGCCATAATTTCTACCTTGACGTGTAAGATAACCCCGATATATTCTGTATTTTGACCAAGTCTCAGTTTTAAAGATGGTTCCATAAAAATACGTTGCTACTAAGACACTCGAAAAGCCTTCAAAGTGCTATAACTCAACACACTCATTGAATGTGAAAACACTGCGATGGAATGATAGTTTCCAGGGGGGTAGGGGTTATCTTAAATATGAAGCATACCAATCGATAAGTGACCAGACGTGCTATAGTACCGGTTCTTTGGATGCTTCACCAATCACCAATTTTCGATCTGATATATCAAGAGCCTAGTGAAGTTCAAGACAAACCCTGTCAGGGACATTGGGTCATTAATCATAACAAAGGTCTTTTTGCCGCGATCCACCAAACAACACCCCATTTTTCTACAAATAAACTAAGGTTTTTGACGATAACTTGGGTCCTTGGTGAAAGGAGCCTCAATCACAACCTCAGTGCATCAACTTTCCATATTATTTAGACTAGTTTGTCTAAGCTCACGCAATTAACTGTTTGGGATTGATTCTGCCAAATGGATGCTTATGGAGGGTAGAACGCACCATTGAAAACTAATAACAGTCCATAATAATTGTGTATTTGTTAAAATGCGCGTTGTTGCTTTACCCGTTTCAAAAATCAACCCTCCTTAGCGTAGAAAAAGTCTCTGTTGGGGAGCACTTTGCTCTTACTCAATATCCCCACCATATAGTCCAAAATTTGATGGGTGTTGCTCAAGTAAAGCGTGAGGCGACTTTTTTCCCATGGGTTGTCCTCAGATGAAAATGAGAGTTGACTGATCACCTGCTGATAAGTGTCTTTACAACTGAGAAGATTATCGTAACACTTCAATAGGCCTGCACCTATGCTGGGATCTTGTTTCTCATCCATGACGTAGAAATCTACTAACATTGAAACGAGGTGGGCCTGAAAGAAGTTTTTGTAAATATCCAACTCAAATTTGGGCGCTGCCACGGAAATTCGAGTAAACTTCAACTTACCCCATTTTGCTATTACGTGGACCAATTGAGACAATTCGCATCCGTCTACCCCAACGTCTAAACACTTCAATGCTAGCTCGCGCACAATTCTGCCGGCATTTGTATTGCGAGGGACCAGATGGAAGAGGTTTAAAAGCATGTTTAAGTGAATATCCAAAGATTTCTGGATCTGCGGATCTGTTTCACCATAAATGGACGCCGATACCAGAGAAAACACTTCATGGGCAGCGTCGACGAACGAATCCGAGGAGAGTTTGTGTGCCCAGAGGTCTGTGATCATTTCAAAAACTGGAGCAATAAACACACTCCGAAAGGTAAGATTTTCTCTTTTGTTAAGGTGGAAGTCCGAGCAGGACAAGTAGAAATACCGGAGTATAGTCACAAATTCTTCCTTTGTAGTTGCGCACGGAACGCAGAAGTGGAAAATCAGACTCAAGCGCAACAAAAGAATCTTGGTGTGGTTGTGATAATGCACAAGCTTGATGCTTACGGGGATAGAAGAGGAGATTTCGATGCGCCTGGCTCCAATAGCGCGCATCAAATCGGCGATGGACGGGACATCCTCTGGTGACATATTCAGTGGCGGAGTATTATCCATGAGTGTCCTGGAGAAGACCAAGGGAGAGGAAATGGAGTCAGAATCGGAGTCAGAAACATAGTCCCGGGGAGTAGGCACAGTAGTGGAATGTTGAGTGGTAGCAGAACGAGGAGCAGCAGCAGCAGAATCGGACATAGAGCCAACGGAAACAGATTCAATTGAATCTATGGAAATAGAAGCAGCAGAATGTACCTCGGCATCATCAGTATTCGCAGAATTAACAGAATTAGCAGAATTAGCAGAATTAGCAGAATTAGCAGAATTAGCAGAATTAGCAGAATTAGCAGAATTAGCAGAATTAGCAGAATTAGCAGAATTAGCAGAATTAGCAGTATCAGCAGTATCAGCATTATCAGCATTATCAGCATTATCAGCAGAATTAACATCAACATCAACAGATTTAACAGTTGAAAGCTCCAGTTGCTCATATGCACGTCGAATGATTCGTTCAATGAACTCCATTTTTTCCACACTGCTATTACATCGAATACTGGTACCTAGCAACGTCGCAATGGATACCTGTGCCTCACGCAAATTGCGCAAAGCTAGGTCTGGATCGTCTTTGCAGTACCGTAAGAAACATTCTACAGATGTGCTCGGTCTAAAGCACGCGTCTGGGTTCGGTAGGTGCGATAGGTGCGTCAGTTGAGGTTTTTCTATGTCGTCAAAAAAGTAGAACTGACGCAGAGTCACCATGGAAAAGTCGTTGGAGAGGCTTTTCTGGAGATATCCTTCCACAAGCTTGGAGTCGTTTTTCCACGTGAACACATACGCAGAGCCATTGTCGTTGAGTTCCCGTAAGATCTTCGACTTGGTGTTCTCAAGAGACGCAAGCTGGGTGCGCGTTTTTTCCGATTCCTCGGCCAACTGACGAGCAATTTCTTCGTCTTGGCGAAGAATCCGGCGGTTTTTTTCGCCCTCAGTGAGAAAAATGCTTGGGATATAAATCTCCTGATCTTCCAAAGACTTATGTGTCCTTAGAGGAGGATAATCAATAGTATTTGGTTTGATATTCTGGGACAGTGTAGCTTCCGGTGGAGGTGATGGGGTCGAAGCTACCTGCACTCCCAGACTGGGGGCAGTTTCCGGCTTTATACTTGGCCCCAAACCCTCGAAAAGCTGGTCGAAAAAAGAGTCGTCGTCCTCAGAAGAAGAGAGATTATCCAACATGGCATGCTTTTCTGTTACGGTGGCCGAGAACAGGGCGGCTACAAAGGCTTTTTGAATAGCTCTTTGGTTATCTCTGCGCTCCCAAAAGGAATTGTTTCTTGAAATTCTCACCATTTCTGTGGAGTGCTGATCGCGTGGATGTTACATCGGCGGATGTACGGGTGTAAAATTGGGTACGTGGGGTTGGAACTTTGGTCTTTACTAGGGCCTAATAAGCTGGGATTGGGTTGTTCTGGATATGTGGCTAGATAAAGTTTGAGGGATTTCTGAATTGTGGTGAAAGCTTTTCTTTTGATTGGAACTGTGACCTGGTGAGTATTTCATCGATGGCTTTGCGAGGAATACTGGCTCAAAATTTGTTAATGAACGATGGAAAGTAGAAGCTAATAGCTAAAGCTGGTCTTGGTGTTGACTTGTAAAATGTGCAAATAACAGGTTCAGGGGCTAAGTGTTTTTTTTATACACAAGAATTTTTTAGGTAAAAATACTTAGAAGCCTTTCTTCTCCAAATATTTATTGTTCTTGGAATGAAATTGCTCACAATTACGTAGTCCGTGTAAGTGGAACACATTATTGTCCTTTAATACAATGCTGATAAATTGTATTGTCTTTTACGTCACTGGATGAATATGAAATTAAGATATTAATAATTCTCATAGAAACTTTGCCAGCTCATTTCATAGTAGGTATAGTACTTGTAGGTCAATGGTCCTGGGGCCCCAGAATGAGCGATCTTGGCGGGGTATTGGTAAACAGGGAAAATGAGAAGTAATTTAAAAGCCGCACTGCAGGTTTGGGATATCACCTCAAACAGGCTTTTTTTTTATTTTCAACGTGTTTGAAGATGGTACCCATAAATGAATGGCTCAAGATATTTAGGGTATGGTTATCAAAAAGGTCAATCCGAACATGCCTTTGTTGAGAAAGAATTTGGAGACTTTTCTTTTACGCAGAAGCCCAAAATATGACACCACTCAAGAAAATCTGGTTATTAATCTTTTCACAAATAAACAAAAACCAATTTAAACCCCTGATAATTGGAAAGTATTTTGGACGTCAAAAAAATACTATTTGTGAGAATGTTTTGCGGGACAAAAAGCAACGCCCGTGGAGTTTTACCTATCTTAACTTGAGTAAAACATACTATTGACAATAAGAGGAAATATGTTAGGTGTCACAGTATAAAGGTTAGTAAGAACCAGCCTTGGGACACTTCGCACGGCGTTACGCTTAGGACATCTCCGAGTGCCGTGCGCGCAATTCCAAATCTACAGTTCCGCTCAGAGTTTCACTTGTGTGCGACTGTACTATAAAGTGAGGTACGATTCCACTTTATTGCGTACACTTTTATTTTTCCGGTTATGTTTTAGTTGATCACTAGTATAATATCTTTTATTATAATCAATTTAAATAGGGTTTCACCTCAAAACCTAACAAAATACGTGTATGAGAAGCCTTTTAAGGGTGACGGAAGCGTTGTTGCATACAGATTTATGTTTTAACCTAAGTTTTAAAAATGCTTTTAGAGAAAGCAAAGCTTTCTGTTTGGATGCAATTCTGTGTTGGTTAATACTTCAGTTCGGATTGGCTGTGTTCACACTTCCGAATATGGAAGCGAAGCTTTGGGCGGTGTTACACCTACGCGTACTCTTAATCTTCACGAATAGTAAATTAACCAAAAGCTGCAAGATCTTGAACCTTTTACCTAAAGAAGTCCCAGGATATTCGTGGTAAAAAGAGTTGACGGAATTTATTATAGAACCTTTCTTAAGGCGAGTGACTTGGCAGAAGAACTCCCGATACCGTAAAAAATTTCCTGCAAATACGCCAAACATACCGAATTCCGTCTTTAGCCAAATTAAAAGAGCCCTGTCTGGGATCAAATTTACTCCACTAAATTAGGGTGTAAGTCAACTAGGAGTTACCTTTAATAATGCGGATATGTTATTTACTCAACAAAGTATAAACATTTGGCCTATAATTCTATTTTTTCTTAGAAGAATACTTAAGAGAGGAGGTTTGAGTGATAACTCCTTTTTGATTTTTCTTGAATAAGAAAAGAAAGGCCGGGTGTTAGGGACCTCATATCATTCGACTAACTCTTCACGTGACTCGTCTATGGTCTCGTCCCGCATTAGTCATCTCTCTATTAGCAATCGTCTCTTATAGACACACCATATGGAAACTATATAAACAGGCAGCGATTTCCTCTGGAGATTGCTACCTTTACTCATCATCACTGAAATACACAATACCTTTTACCCAGCCA
>JAJMHT010000189.1:0-33028 GCA_030583145.1 Metschnikowia vanudenii
ATACCATGACTCCTCTGTAGCTCTTCCATTAATACCTTCATCACCAAAGAAAAGTTTCTGGTTCATGACTCCATCCGGAATCTAGGGTGGTACTCTCCATAGCATACTCAACGTCACAAGCATAATTCACCTCTGTTAACCAGAGATGGCAACGAGTATACTTCGCTGGACAGTAGATTTGGCAACGAAGAAAAAAAAAATAATGATCTCTACAGTCTTTGGTTGAAAGCATTCAATCCGTAGAATATCGTTTAACTAAGTACTCAGTCGACAAAGAAAAAACTTAGCAAACCTAATAAACTCGGAGACAGCTGACCTTCCCGACTGTGGAGATTTATCAAGAATCTCACTTTTACGGCTTTTCATCATTCCCATGATAAAACGAAAGTTGCAGAAACTGAAAACTGCCGTTTTCTCTATTCTGAATGCCTATTTCTCCTTTGGCTATATATTCTATGGTAATTTTTATTTAACATGTGAAAAGCGGAAATTTTAATAACCTTTTCAAAGGTGAAACACATAAGTCCGCTCCTTGAGTGAGCCCTATGATATCCGAAATTCATTACCACCCCAAAAGTTCTAGCCTACATGAAATCTTCTGACACTATGATTGGCGACAATCGATGAATTCATTACCAACTCTGCGTTTTGTAGGCTAGTAACAAATTACACAGGGCAGACCTATGTAAATGATTGTGCTGATTTTTGAAGGCTTAAAGTTAAACTCAAAAAGGCCACAGCTGGGGTGATTTTGTGATATGTCAAAAGTTGTCTTCTAAATGATAAAAACCTAAAATGTTCGAAATACAGAATAAAACCAACAAAAATGATGTCTATTAAAGAGAAATCACCATGCAAGTGGTTGGCTCTTCAATGATGTCCAAGGCACCATGTCTTGGGATTATTTTTCCAATTATTACTTTTATTGCATTTTCAGTTACTGGAAGGCGTGTGAAAGTTATTATGACATTTGAATAGAGTGATGTGACGGTTGTCTGAAACAGGTTTCTATATGAACAATATCGAATTTTATATTTTCAGTGAAAGTTTCGGCCCCACCAATTCCCACGAAGTTTCTTCTCAATTGTGACCAATAAAGGAAGTGTACTCAGACTATTGTCGATTTTAATCATGTGAAGCGAGGTTTTCCGGTCACTTGGGTGTCTACAAGTTTCCAAGGTGGTTGAGAATTTTTATTAGAAGGTATTTAAAGGTAACAAAGCTGTCCCAAATTGAATAATCCTCTAAGTGTGAAAACTCAAACAATAACACAGGAACTGTACCAACCAGTTGGGGAGTGGGCAGTTAAGCCCCAGTTGTCTTTGTTTGGGGTAGAAGTAGTCTTGGTAGAAGTCTTTGGAGCAGCCATTTTTAATTGATTGAATAAATTGATGAATAAAATGAACCTTATTTACGTCGAAGAAAAAACCCTGATTTATATTAAATTTGACAAGTCGCAGGGCGGGCAAGAAATTACAATCCTGAGCGCGGACTGTTTGGTGTTTTTACCTATTTGGTCGACGACAATGCTTGGGTGGCGAAGATCGGCTTCTATGCGTTATGATCATTTTTGAGACTCAAAAAGTTTTTGACCACATGAGTTGAAACTTCCAGAAAGGGAAAAAACCCCTCAATCTGAAACTTGTTGATGAAAGTTTCTGGTTAACACATGAGTAAGTGTGCTGGAATATGCGCGTGACGCTCCCTTCAGTGCAAAAAGGGCTTCAGAAAAGTGGAAAAAGACATTTTAGGTTTAGGAAGTACAATGCTGCGCATCGAAAGACCAAAGAATGACCCCTTTAAAGTATCAGCACTGATTAAAAATGTTGAAAAGGATTCCACAGAAGAAGACCTTTGGTGAACTTTATTATTTACACATACAATTTGGTGACACTGGGATTGAAACAAAGTCTTCTTCTTTTCTTTTCAATTAAATAAATAAACAAATTTCCAAGGTGGGGGTCCTCTCCGGAATGTTGGACAGGCTTGTTGTCAACAGCCCTAATACTGTGAGTTTAAACCTGATCATAATTTTCTATTAGAATGATACATTACTCAACAAAATATTTACCAAGAGGAAATCACACAAAGATAAGGCGAAGGAGGTGGGAAAACCACTACGCTGTACTCTTTTAATACAAGAGACCTCTAACAACTATAATATATGCACAGATTCTGGTATTTTGAAAGGGGGCCAAACCTTTCGGGGACACAAATAGTGGAGGGGATATCTTAGTATGCTAAAGAAGTTGAACTACTCTGCTACGATTTCAAAAGCCAGATCTATGGGTATGTGTCTAATGAATGTGTTGGTTCGACCGATTCAAAATCACCCAACGAAACAGTCAATTATGACGTGAAGGGTTAGCGAATGCCCTTACCTATGTTGACTTCTTCATGGAAGAGCTTGAAAATTCCACAAGGAGTGCAAGTCAAAAATGCAATGAGTTATTCTAATTCGAAACAGAGAATTGAGTCTACAAATGGATAGAATGTGTCTCGCTGACGGGTTTAGTGTTTAGACCGAAGTCAGAATGCAGAGAGAAGTAAGAATGTGGCCCAGATGCCATTTTGGAAGGGCGTGTCTTCTCCTGCGTATTATTGTTAACTCTTATATACATCGAAATCACCTGGTGTAGGGAGTTTTCAGGCCATAACCTGGTATAATCATGAAGGACTCGAGGTGGAATTCTTACAAACTGGATGATTGGGAAAATTGTATGAGTTAGTTTCCAACAAAGGCAGTATCGTGATTAAACCAATCCTTAAGCATGCACCTGAATGGCAAGGAATTTGAAGGTAGAAAAAGGTCTTGATTGAATCCAAAGTCACTAATCCTACGGCAAGTGCCCCGTTAAGTCATTAAATACAAGCGTATATAGGAAGCTTAACCAATAACAAGGGTTTGTCTTAGAAGAATAGCTCGGTGACACTCCTTAGATACGTCCGCGCGCCAACGCATTAACAGTGGAGTCAGTGATATACGGAAACAAGAGCTTAAAGGTGTGAAAGGTTAGAAGTGCTCATGAAACTTACTAATACGAGTCTCGTCAAAACTAGACTATTTTGTTTATTTCAGTACATAGTAAATTCACATGCGATACGAGTTACATATCAGAAAAGAACCAATGACATCTACTCTCAGAGAGACCGCATAGTTCAAAAAGAAAAGCTGCAAGACACCAGCGTGGTAATCTTTTGAGCAACATTATTTCAACATCCCAGGAGGGTTTGTCTCTAAGCAAAGCCTCGCTTCAGAATCCCAGATATTTGACACCTTGGGCTTATTCTTGGATTCCAACACTGGATGCGTACCAGGCTTTGTAAGCTTCATTGTACTCTGCCTGCCATTGGGCTAAGGCTTCAGTGTCAGTGGCATTGATGTTTCCAAATTCAGTTTGCAACTCAAAGATGTCTTTGGCGGCGACGAGGCCCAAAATGGCGAAGAGAACAGCACCGGAGAAACGCATTATGTGTGATGTTTGTAGTGCGGATTTTCAAAAAAATGGAGGGGAAACCTGGTATATATACATGCAAATGTGGCTCGCAGGTCATACATATTTCCGCTAGCCGGGATTCGGTTACACTGCTTATTTATTGCATTTGGGATTTATCCTGCAAACTACGTTCTGGGATCTTCGAAATTCATGGATGTCGCAATCAATGCATATTCGAGTTGCGGTAACGCGCGCCATTTGGTTTTTGATGCAGGAGGGAATGACTTCGCAACGGTCATCGAATTGTTCCGAAGGTGTTTACCAAACGTATATTTTAGTGGGTTAAACATTCAATATGAGTTTGATTTTTGGAAAGCTGGGAAATAATATTTTTCCTAAGGATTTATACATCGTTCTTTATATTTTTTCTACAGTCTACTGCCATGTGAGTCAAAGAAGACAAAATAGTCAACGGGGAATTAATGCCTCAAAGCGAAGGCGGCGCGACATATGACGTGTTAAATGCGCTTCGAGAAGGACACGAAAGCAGTTTTGAGCAACCGATAAATTCTCGCTTTCCACCTGATGGATACTTTCCGTAGATAGATTGTGTTTTTTTTTTTTCTATTTTAGAAACCACCAGTTTCTTTGTTTTGTTACGCTCTAATGGGAATAGGTGCGAGTAAAGATCACCACAAAAAAAAATATTGGTAATAGAACCTTTAAGTGGCGTCTAGCGACCGAAACAATTTTTTTTTCGGTACTTCTTGTTACCTCGTATCTTTGTCAACCCGATAGCACGTGTTGCTGGTTCATTCCTCTGTGAAACTTCTAGAGAGCAGCAAAAAAAACATGCCGTGTCAAAGAACAGAGAGTGAATACATCATTCTTTTTAACACTAAATAAAATAAGAAAATGATCCTTGAAGAAATCCCAGGATAAATCAGGAAAAAGACATACTGTGCGGCTTGGAAGTTTGAATAGATTCAATAGCGGTATTGGTTTTTGAATCCTTGTCTGACAAGATGTGCCAACAAAAATCGCCTGGATCGCGTTTACCTTGTGGCGTCCTACGCAGAAGAAGCGAATGTATATAAGGGTGGTCTTTCCATGAGATTCCTCGTCTATGCATGCCGGCTTGAGGAGGAACTCAATGGAAAGATGTTAGCTCGAAAAATAAAGGCCTCGGTTTAATCCTCCTTCTGGGAGTAGGAATACGTTGATTCGATTTATTTAGAAATTTTGGAAGTAGCTGTTTGTGAAGGTTGATACTCTTAAGTGCGTGCTCAAAGATATCAATGCTTGCTGTCGATGTGCGAGATTTGTGATTGGTCGAAAGTTTTTGTTACTGATTGCAGATGCGACATACATTCTTGTGCGTTCGCAATCCTCATTTGTCAAAAAATTTCTTTTATGGTAGAAAGTGGCTCAATGTTTTTCGACTTTTTGACCATTACCCGAGAAATACACATAAAAACTTTTGTACCTACTTTTTTAGGTATTTCAGAGAAATATGAAGAAGTTAATCTACAACTCCAACCTGGGAAACGGTATTTGAAGACTTTATCTTACGGAAGTTTTTTTTTCTGTTCGGATCGGGGCTGGTATTGCCCATGCAGGTAATCATGACCGGGGCGCCGCCACGTTTTATGAGAAGTACACGTGTCCTTGAAAAAAACTTTTTTACTGGCCGAATATTTAATATGACAACCACCAAAAGATTGCTTTAATTATTAAAGAATGTTTTACACTGCAACAAAGAGTATTCTCTATGATAGCCTTTTGATAGCCTTTTCTCAAAGCTTCATGCCCACTTGCAATTATGTACCCAAAACTGGGATGTCCTATTCCTCGTACAGTACCCGCGAAGTGAGTCCCAATCGGGATACGACATTTTTCCTCATCTAGAAAATTTTTCTTTGTAAAAGCCACTTGTCCACTTTAGGAAGACTGGTTGCAGGGTAAAAACCCAAAGAAAATATAATGAACAAACCAATGGCAACGGCTAGTATACCACACTTTTTAGGTGGACCACCAAAATACTTCCCATCAAGTCGTACCCGGGGTGTTTTACTCGGTACTGCTCTGCAAGCTTTTAAAAAGCATGGCACTGAGGTATAATAAGATGGTGTGGCGATCCAAATCAATGGAATCATGTCAACTTCACTTCATGATGGCTTTTCCACCACAGAGATCTGGAAATAGACGTCGAAAAGGTTGTTAAAATCTCTTGAATTTCAGCAAGCCGCACTGGTAGAATGTAACTCTTGTAACGCTAGGCCTTCTTCGTACAATCATGTCCTTGGAGGTGAATGATGCTATACTTGGCATAAATTGGGCTATGTTTCGGTCACATTAATTTCGAAACACTGGTGTGTACTTTAATCACGTGATTCATACTGTGATGTCCAAAGAACGATCACGTGGTCGATCTACGTTGACGGAAGCCATTCAAGACGTGTATTGAAATTGGTCTAACTAAAAATAAAAATATTTTAAATGTACCAATGCTTTTCAAGAAAGGATATTGAATATTATAAAAAAATATTTCAAGCAATGACACAAGAGGAGTACCAACCAGTTGGGGAGTGTGCAGTCAAACCCCAGTTGTCCTTGTTTGGGGTAGAGGTAGTCTTGGAAGAAGTCTTTGGAGCGGCCATTTTGATTGATTTGAATGAGTTGATGAGGAATTAAAGCAAAGATAACGAGGAATTCTACTTGCTTTATATAATTCTGGGAAAATGGAAAACCAAACAAGAAGTTGTTACTCCGTGCGCGGACCGTCTGATAGTGTTGCCTATTTGGTCCATGACAATGTCCCTGTGATGAAAACCTTATCTTTTTAGCAGTAAATGCACCGCGCAAGAATAGTTCCGAAGCCAAGCGGGTAAAATATTTCAGCTCCAGAGTTAAAGTTACTCAAAAGGGTAAAAATGCCTCAACCTGAAACTTGTAAATAAAGCAATTATTGCTAAATCCGTAGGGACTCTCCCCTTAATTCAAGTTCATGCACGGGATTTACGATCTGTGTTTGAAGCACTTAATTTGGGCGAATGGATTCTATAAGTGCAACTAAAGTAGGTGAGCACTCATTTGAAATGAGTAAAAGGGAACTGGATCACGAGTTTCTCTTGAAAGAAGTTTGGACAGGGGCCGGATAATGGCAGAATCATCTTAAAATGAAAAAAAAAAAAAATTGGGAATAGTTAATGAAGTATTTTCTTAGCTACTCACGCCAGAATTCAGAAAATAATACCAGACGTTAAAGAGTCTTCCAGGTTTATTGGTATGTCCAGACTATATGTTTAGCTACTAATGAGATGGGTCCATATAAAATCGAAAAAGGGAATTCGTACCTTTATTTGAAATGGGGTGGTTCAAAAAAAAAAAAAAAAATAAAAGAAAAACGAGATACAACAGCACCCCAGGTTTCTTCAAGACGATCAAACGACAGAGGTAATCCAGTACACCAAGCCCCATCCTTGTCAATACTGGAGGATATGTGCAAAGATCAAAAGAAAATACCAAGATTGCTACCATGTTTCGCAGAAAGCTTAATGTTTTATGAATCGATTTAAACTTTTAAAGCACCACTTTTTTTTTTAAATCTGCTGGCATGGTGTAGCAGCTTAGTTGAAGCGGGAATGTTTCAAAGAAATGAGGAGTTTCCAAAAAATAAAAATGGTCTACTGATCAATAAATGCGAAGTCTATTATGAAAATGTCTACAGAATACTGGCTTTTGACTAAACTCTGTACAAGTCGAGTTTATCAATATATTATGTTGAAGAAAAACTCTATTTAGACATACTTAAGTGTGTCATCTCTAGAACAATCCAACCACGATTATATTTGGTGACTCCTGTGATAGATAGAGCATACAAGAGGTTCGGGTTAAATCAAGAGAACAGAAATACCAGCTAACGCAGCTGCTGCAATCAATGGAACCTGTTGGACAGCCTTACCCGCGGAAGACGAGTGAGTCATACCTGCCATACCTGACATGGTGGAAGTACTTGTAGCCTTGGCGGAGTTTCCCATTGTCATCGAAGAGGTTCCCATTGCCATGGAGGAGCTGCCATGAGGACCATGAGAAGAGTTGGCCAGGTTGGCAGTCAAATGAGACCAATCATGGGACGAAGAAGAACTGCCCAGAGTGGCAGTCAAATGAGACCAGTCATGGGAGGAAGAAGCACCAGAAGAAGTTACTTCAGCAGCGGCAAAACTCAAGACAGCGACAATAGCAGCACGGGAGAATTTCATGGTGATTTGAATAGAGTATTTTTATATGATATAATTTATTTCATTTTTAGAAGTTGAGCAGCGCCCAATATATATTAGTCTCAATGTTGAGCTGTCTGATGATAATTATCCATACGTAATACTACATTAGGGCTTCTGAAAAAAAAAAAAAAAACACAGCCCAGCAACCTCTCTTCCAAATTACTTGAGAGATTTATGCGAACCAATTAAGTTGTAGGAGGCACACTGAACAGTTATGCAGAATATGTTCGCAGTCAGCCGCACAATTCACTCAATGAGATCAAAGCAAGTGTTTTTTTTTGAATATCGTATCAAACACTACAACTCCTGCAAACCTTGATATTTTGAAGGAATTTACTCCACCAAGAATATCCTTATTCGATATGATATGGAGATTTCTTTTTTTAATCCATAGTGTTTTGAATATTATAGGATACATGTTTCTGAATAGTATTTCACGTGGTCAATTTGCCAAGAAATTTGTCTTACGCGCACATGCGCAATCTTTACGATCGTTCCCTTTTTTAGATGACAAAAGCATATCATAAACGTTTTAATTTGGTTGGTGAAAGTTTTCATTTTGAGAGGGAAGGGGTTCCAGAATATAGCAAGGCTTTTGTCTTTGTTTTTTCTTTTTACCTCTTCTAGTCTCTGACCCAGATTCGAAAGGGGCTGTGCTACATATTTTAATCTACGAACGAAATTGTCAATTCATGATTGGATATTATTTGGGGTGAGATCCGTTTGATGATTTTGTTGTATTAGTATTCGGATTAAATTTATTCATCGTGGTGGCTTGAAAGCTTTTTTATATAAGTGTTTTGTTTGTAGGGTCGCCATCTAACATATATTCTTTGTGAAAAATGCTACCAAGAAAGTACAATGACTAAAGAGCTTTGTCATATCAAGAAGATGTTAATTTGTCAGATTTGTGATTCTAGACCACTCTTGAAAAATTGCGCAAATATTTTGGTTGGCCGCCGCAGCTCGGTGTTGGACGAGGCTGGCCTGAATATTGCAAACCATCATTCTTCAGATCATCCCTGAAATCTCCATCTTCGAAAAGGGACGGTTCCATTGGAAAATCAATGTGTTGTATATTATTAATTGATCTGAAACTTATCCTGGGTTAAAGAAAAACCACATCGGTACCATATCTGATAATGTAGCCATGATGCGTGAACCCTAGCACCAGTTCGTAAAATATGTTCATTGGTAGCGCTTTTCCTGGGAAGGTTAGTGACTGAAACGATATCCCAATGTTCACAAAGAGCATTAGGATGTGATTTTAAGCCCTAGAAATGCTTCTTTGGGAGAATTCATCCACTACGACCAAGACAATCAAAAAACAAGAAAGCTTATTTATATTGTTTTCGGTGACCTCAATCGTGTGTTCAAAATATAAAGATGCAAAACCAAAACAGACTACCTTCGCTCTGGCCAAGTATTCTTCCAAGTTGAATGACTCCAAGATGTGAGAAGTGAGCCTTTGGTTCCTTTCTGTGTCGTTGAATCCGTTTATCTGAAATTCGCTAATGCTTTGATAATCAAATTCATAGAATATCCTTGATGAGGTGATGACGAATATTTGACCAGGCTATTTTGCTCCCTTTTAGCTTTAGGGAATGCTGTAAATTCACAAGACCTTGTTACAATCAACACCTTCATGTACCCATAAATTTTACTACGGGTCATAGGTTTAGAAGCAGCCATCTACCCGAATTTTCGGGAGTTAGCCAAGTTGTTGTCACTTTGGTTATCTTCTTTATCAATAGCTTGCTTGGGGTTGTCGTTGTTGGCTTGCTGACGGAGGAGATTGCAGAAGGTGTTCCTTCCAAAGTTTCCAAAACTCTCAATAATGGTACTTTTTTTTCAGAAAGTAAGATCCGAAAGCACATGTTGGGGGGTTTCAAGCTTCCTTGTCAAGTTGAAAAAAATAATGTAGTGCTTTGGGAGATACTTCTTGCGAAAATCCCTCTAAAATAAAGCCCCCCTATCTTTTGCAGCTTTATTCTTAATGGGAAATGTGGCTTCCGGCTAGCCAGGGGTCACTTCTCATACCAAAGAATATCAACTATGGCAAAAATTACATGATCGTGCAACTTCAAGGAAAAAATATGTTCGGTCTAACCGTGTGACGGGCTTACAGGAGCATTGCTTTATCTCGCATGGGATGATAACAAGAAAATCTTGAAACTCTAGTAGATAGACAGTTTTCAACAAAGATTTTTCCGATCACATTTTCCCTCACCTCATTATTTATGATACTGGTATTTGAGTCTTAGTATTTAAATAAGCGTTCACGGCAGGTGATTTCAAAAAGAGGTGAATTCCTCAATCATAAACTCCATGCCATGGAAAAGTATCAGTTTCCTTCAATTCATAATTATTGTTAGAATTCTTCCGGGGGCCGAGAAAATTGTCAGTGTTACCACCGACATTTATCTAATAGGTAATTAGAGCCGTTTCAACTGTTAGTTGAATTTGGCAATCACAATGAACAATAAAAAACAATTCCGTATGGCCGTGCACAACAAATTACTAAATCGGGATTACTTGAATCATCCGCACGTTTGAGTTTGAGAAATCTTTCCCTATTGCAGAAAATTCAACTCATTTTTTACCCCTATTACTGGTCCTTGCATCTGAGACGTTTCTTTTGGATTCAAAAGCTTCAAAAAGGAACGGGTGTTACGCTCCAATCCACTGTCGTGTCCCAAATAGGCAAAAATATGTGACGTCCCGCGCGCGGATATGAAAATTGCTTCCTTAAATTATTGCCATTCCGCAGTAGCAAAATTAATATAAATTCGAAATAATCCTCTCACTCTTATGTGTGTTTTCTTTACTTATTCATTAAAAAACACTCTTATTAAAAATGGCTGCCCCAAAGACTTCTTCCAAGACTACTTCTACCCCAAACAAGGACAACTGGGGTTTGACTGCTCACTCCCCAACTGGCTGGTACTCCTCTTGTGTCATTGTTTAAACTGGTCCTCAAGAACTATCCTGGTTTAGTTGAAGCACAAGGCTTGCTAAAAACTGACTTCTTTTAAATATATAAATGAATACACATTATAATAAAACTAAAAATATTGTAGGTCATTAAAAAACTGGACTGCGATTATCCGTGTGATCACGTGACTTGCCAAGAAGTCACAAAAGTCGTAATATTGAAAGAGTACAGTGTTAGTTGATATTTTATTACCAAACAGGTATGTTTGGGATCGTAAACATCTGTATCAGTCGCGTCAACCAATTTAAACTTGTATTAGTACCGTTTAGTTCACATGTATCCGGTATAATACATGTTGTTAGTTTTGTGGACAAATAAGAAGTTGGTTACAGAATCATAGTCCAAAGCAGCCAGTGATTGATTGTTATAGTTATGTCTTCAAAGTATGAAGAACTTTCCGAACTTATTATATGCTTGTTTTACTCGCTTTCAAAGAAATTCTCTTCCTTAAATAATGGCATTAGAAGGGCTGAACTAGACTGATATAAGAGATTGTTGTGGGTCATGTTACTAGGGTTAGAATATGGACTAATATACCTAAATTACGCCACTGCTTTATTCTAAGTGAAAGGAATAAATACCTTTTCAAAGTATAATAGTAATTAGGAAGTTCAACATTGGGTGAAGCCGTTCTTTCTAGTGATTCAAATGAGAAAAAGAAAACAAAACAATTCACGGTTCTACGTATTTCCAGAATAATAAAGATATTTATTAAAAGTATAAAGCATTCTAAGCTTAAAACAGTACCTATTTATTTGAAAAACTTTTCCAAAAAGAAAAAAAAAAAGTAGGAAAAACTAAGCAATGACGCAAGAGGAGTACCAGCCAGTTGGGGAGTGAGCAGTCAAGCCCCAGTTGTCCTTGTTTGGGGTAGAAGTAGTCTTGGAAGAAGTCTTTGGGGCAGCCATTTTGAGTTTGTGATTTGTTTGATGAAGAAAAGAAGAAAAAAACCTTTCAATGGATCCAGGGAGATTCACTATTTATATATCTATCCCTGGCTAGTTTGGCTAGAAATGGGAATTTCTCCTCAATGCGTGGAACGTTATACAGTGTTGCCGCTTTGGGCCATGACAATGCATGCACTTGTTCTCTATTATGCGCGTTGAAAACGAACGTTTCAGAAACAGTAGCTTTCCTTATCTCCGCCCAAATGAATTTCTTCAAGTAGTAGTTTTTCTTAAGGGGTTAAAAAGACCTAACATAAAAGTTGATTGCAGAGATAAGTAGGAAAAACAAATCAGATCTGGACGGGAAAGAGTATCGTACTTCAGATATTCAGTACCAGAAATACATGACCAGATTAAGTTTGCACACGAAACCTTACAATTTCTAAGAACTCTCCACATCCTGTCTTTCAGATGCAATGACAATTTTAATTATGTTTTTTTTTTTTTTTTCTTTTCCTTGTTAAGATGGTTCTCCTGCAACTTAAGTTTTTCTATCGAGTACTTTATACGTACACAAGGAGAACGCCCTTCCAAATGAGTAAATTATATGTCTGGATTAAAAATCAGTGTTTCACCACAACACCCCTGGAACAGCTAAGGTCTGACCACGTGGAAATAATGTGGGCCCAAATCTGGTTTATAGGTTTGGCAAGAAGGGGCTTTACAAGCTTTACATTGGGAGATACATCTGTTTTCGGGAAGCTCAAAAGCAGTGCGACGCCTAAGAAATGCACGTTGAATGTGAGCATATGGGAGTTTATAATAAAAATATACATACATAAAATCACATGTTGGGTGTGATAGTTGAATTTGGAATGTAATTTTTCTGCTGTGTGACTATAGAAGTATCTTCAGCTCAAATGTTTGCAAAATGAAAAATCTAAGTCTTTAAAATATATTAAGAGTATAAAACGGTAAAACAGGTTAAAACGTAGATGATTTTAAAAATCTCCCAACTTACTTCTGACACATCTAGACAGCTGAAAGAGTCAAGGCCCTAGTATGTTTTACTTATTCTCACTTAGAGCAAGAGAACAGAAAAGCCTGCCAAAGCAGCACCGGCAATCATGGGTACTTGTTGAGCTCCCATGCCTGCATAAGAGGAATACTGAGAGGAAGAAGAAGTCCGGTTGGTAGAGCTGCCATTGGCAGCCTTAGCTACATAGTTCACTGCTTTGGCACCAGCGGCAAAGGTTGGCGAATTAGACAGGCCGGTTGGGGAAGCACTATTGTTGGAGTCGTCGTACTGGAAACTGTAGCTGTAGCTGTAGGAGTAGGCGCTGCTGCCACTCGGTAAGTTCTGGAAACCCGGAGTGTAGAATTGACCAGGATTGCCGAAGTTGCCAGGCCCATAGTTGCCAGGCCCATAGTTGCCAGACTTGGCAGTAGTGGTAGTCGCAGTAGCAACATCGTTGGTTGTGGCTTTAGTCATTCCTGTGGCGACAATAGTAGCAGTGTTAGCAGGTATTGGCGAAGTAGATAACGTAGCCGCTGAATCAGAGGAACTGGTAGGAGCAGCAACGGTTACTGGCTTAGGGGGTTTCCCCAGTTTCCAGGGTTTCCGTAGTTTCCAGGGTTTCCGTAGTTTCCTTGGTTACCATAGCTTCCAGGGTTACCGTAGTTGCCATAATTACCATAGTTTCCTGTCTTCCAAGCATTGGCAAAGTCCATGTACTGACGTTTTTCTCCAGCAATAGGCACCAAACCACTCTTTTTAGCTTCAACATGAGCGTCCTCAGCCCCATGTTGCTCGGCATGCGCCTCGTACCAGGCATTGTAAGCCTGTTCATATCCCTCAAGCCATTGCGAGTATGCTTGATTATCCGAAGGAGAAATGCTGGGAAATTCGGATTGTAACTCAAAGAGGTCTTTGGCAGCAGCGCATCCTAAGATAGCAAGGACAGCAGTACGCGAGAAAAGCATAGTGTGGTGTTTTCAATGTAACTTTCCTTGTCAGTAATAGGGTATGCCTTCGTTATATATGTAAAAGAGGCAGGAATGTTTCCGATGCTCTGCATAATTACACGTGGCAGATATGACGCCACACGGCGGACTGATTCTTGGCAATTATTGCCAGTTAAGTTTTCAAATTTTGAAGATTCTTGATTCCGCAATTTGATGCAAATTCCTTTTTTAGAAGCGCTCTGCGTGTTCTATCTGCAAGATTTCGCTTATTGTTCGATAATGAGGCTTGAAAAGAATGACGTGAGTTTTATTATGTTTCCAGTGATGAAGTATTTGAAGAACACAACAATAAATAAAGCTTATTTTTTTTTCTAAGAGAGATAGGACTCAACTCCTCTTCCCCGTATCACATTAATAAGCACCCAACAAAAAAAAAAAAAAAAAAAAAAAAAAAAAAAAAAAAAAAAAAAAAAAAAAACGAAACGAAGCGCGCTCGCGCAATCAGCAAATTTTCTACGACATCCCACGGTAGCACAGTGCAACTTAGTAATACTGGGATATGATGTGTTGCGGTTACACTGTACAACACTCTGATGTGTACAATAAATAGGATTCTTCAGAAAAGATGTATGAAGCCAAATAGGTGAAAGAAGGGTTGAGGATTTTGACCTCTGGAGGATTCTCGATCTTTTGGGGTTTCCTAGTTTTCTGTAATTATGATTTTCGAGATTTGGTGTTGCTGAAGCGCCTTGCTATCAATTATCATATCCCTGTCTTTTTATTTTTATTTTTTTTCTCATCGCCGGACCACACAAACCAAAATGTGGAATCCTACAGAAGAGTGCAACAAATCCAAAAACAAAGTGATTTTGTAAGAGGGCATCCAGACCTCAGCCACATGTGACCTAGAGTCACCAGACTGTAATCACTTGACGGATACGTGCGCCGTCCAATACCCATGCATAACAAATGAGTAAACCCACAAGGTTGGTGGAAGGAACCAACACCATCATCCAGAGGATACGACTCTACACCTAACGTAGATAATGCAGTACTGTACATTTCTAGTGTTATCAGAGTAAGGCATCCCCTGTACTCTGCGTATCCCTTGAAAGAGGATTACTCCCTTTCAGATTTATAATTTTCTCAATTCGCAGTAAACGTTTTTTGTGTGCGTTAAGCTTCCAAAAAGAGATGATTAGGATGAAATTGTTGAAGTTGGCTTTGCCCTACTTGTCATCCTGCTTCAGCCGCAGGATAAAGGCTTATTGCTTTGCACAGGAGAAGGCGTACTTCTTGTTTCGAAGCAGGATGCTGTACTGGTTCCATCATTGATTCTCTGGATATACTCATGGTGTGGTGGCATCGCTTAAGCGAAGATCGGCTTTCAAAAACTCTTGGCTTATTTTTGTACTGCGAATCCTCCCAAGGTTGTTCATGTTTAGTTAGCGAAAATTAGACTGCTTTGTCACTCCTCCATAGAAGGATAATACTCTTCGAAAATAAATTGACAAAATTTTAAAGAATGAACTTGTCTTTCGAAGTATCTTCTAGTTGCTTTGTGGACATGTCTTGTTTTGAACTAAAATACCAATAGACTCAATATAGGTTCAGTTTCTCCGGGGAAGGTTTTGGAAGCGCTATTGCGAATTTTCTGAAGCAAAGGTTGCACCTTTTGTATATTTAATTCGGTTTTGCAGCGTATAATGGAAAAAAAAATGGCGAGGAATAGTGAAGAGGAGTTGTTCTCTGGGACCCAGGAAGTGACTGATTTGTCTGCTTCACGCACCAGCTCAAGCATTATGACCATTCAAATGAACTAAAAAAAGAGGAATATTGTAATGGAGAAACCATTGGCAGTACCCAGATCTATAGCACCAAAATTAAAATTATGGTAGCTACCTAGTGAAAAATCGTGTGAGCTCAGTCGTTCTTTTGTGACGCTTAATGGGAAAGTGACTTGACACCACTATATTGTTAATGTTGGGAGTTAGCCACTAAAATTATAGCATAATTTATTTTTCCATCTTGAACACGAATATGGTCCACTAAAGGCTTTTCTTGATATTTCTATTACTTTCATAGAATTTGACTATGGCAAACGCTTTAGGAACGAGCCCTTGACTCAGGCAAGGACATCCTTATATGACTATCTAATGATGCCGAAAAAAAGAATCTTGATATTCAATTTGCAGTTTCTCGATAAGCGACAACATCCTAATTTTGATACTGCCACAGTTTGACGAGAAAGCCGTTTTTCGTAGTATGGATCGTCAGTTTCCCTTTGGCTTTATACAACTGTGTCTTCCCGGGTGCATATTGATTTCAAACTACAGATTCTCAAATGATGTTGTTGTATATTAAAAAGTGAGTTTGCTAAGTAAATGGTATAAAGGCTGGATAAATATTATCAACCTTTAAGAGCTACCTCCATCTTAAGCAATGACACAAGAGGAGTACCAGCCAGTTGGGGAGTGAGCAGTTAAGCCCCAGTTGTCCTTGTTTGGAGTAGAATTGGTCTTGGAAGATGTCTTAGGAGCAGCCATTTTGAGTTAGTGATTTGTTTGATGATGTCAATAAAAAATAAAAGAGGCTCTAGGGATGCTCACTACTTATATATGTCTTTTCAATGAGATACATTGAATTGGGTATTTTCTTCTCAATGCGTGGAATGTTATACAGTATTTCCTGTTTGGGCCTTGACAATGTACAAAGTTTTTTTCGCCATGTGCGTTGAGAAAGAGCGTTTCAGAAGCGGTAAAGTTTCTTATCTTAGCCCCATGTGCATTTCCTTGAGTGGTTATGTTTCCTCATCGGGGATACCCAAGAATAAATCCATCGCAATTTGAGTATTTTGAAACCAAACAAGCTGGTTGAACGCCCGGAGGTAGTGGCCAAGAAACAAGTAGCATAATTGAATGAACAATTTACATTCTTTGCATGAAAGCTCCGAAGTACTGAGTATCTTCTTGGGAGTCTGGTGTTTACGCCTTTTACTGACATTTATGAACCTGCAAGTTTCGATTATTGCTTCTCCATTCAACACTACAAAGAAACAATCAAAGGTTTCCTTAGCTCACGGCCTAGCGAAAAATCCTTACAAAAGCCAAACACATCTTTGAGCTCATTCCGAAATTTTACAGGTCAAACCCCTGAAAGACTCCAGGAAATATTTGGCAGATCCGAAGAAACAAAGACACCGCAAAATTATGCTCCAATAATGTAGTTCCACAATCTGCAAAGTGAAACCGTTCGCACGTAACGGCGTAGTCAGCTCTCCGAAATCATCCGTTATGATGTATTGGGCAGAGAAGAGGAAACAATGTTTCATATGAACACAGCCTAACCATCATTTTGTTAAGTAAAGTAATATTCTCAAGGATCTTCGAGGCGTAACACCATTGTCGAAGCCTTGCAACAACGTAGAAGTGTTTGAAGTTCCGAATCTTTTATAAAGTTTAGGGTACTTTTGGGGAGATAGCGGGGGAATATGTTGGATATATGATGTGCCCGAGTAGGAACGGCTAGAGGATAGGTGCTTTTTCGAGAATATCTTAACTATTACTTCTCTACAGTTAAACCGAATGATGGGAATATGCACTGATTCCTTGTAATCTTTAAGGAAGCCTCAGAAGTTTCATAATTGTTGAGCATAAAGACAACTTATGGTGATTCCAAAATATCAACACCGGTGTATCCGTACACTAGTGAGTTGTGGTACCATAGTTGTGGGGTTTATCTGCCTTGACACATAAACTCCACTCGAAATCGAACGACTCTCTCTTACCAGAGTATAATTACACTATTTTTCTCTTTTTTTATTGCCCTGAAAATGTAAGAAATCCGCAAACCTAGCGGCATAAACTAAATATTGTAATTAGGACGGGGTTTCATAGTGAAAAAGATTATTGGGTATTATAAACATATATCAGATGAGGGTTTATTCATTTTTCCCACTAAATGCGTGTCTGAATCAGATATTATTGAGATAAAGTTGATATTTTGAGCGTATTAAAGGTTTAGGTCTTATTTACTTGTGAACGGAGAGGTAGTTTGCAAATTACTTTTAAGAAATTTAAGAAGCGGAAGGACAGAAGCGGGTGAATGTTATTGTATCTACAATACTTGTAATATGCTTAAAATATTGTGGGTAAAGTCCCGTCCTTACCTTCCGAACGCCAGACATCTGAGATCCCCCACCAGATGATACACGCTAGATACGGAAGCTAAAAGGACTAGAGTAAAGTATACATACTTGGATTTAGGTAACCTCGTAGATTTAGTGTTGTAAAGCCCTGCCAAAAATGTACGAAAGGTTTGAAATATTTAAAAATTATACAAAGAACGATAGTTTCAACATCTTAACCTATCTCACACATAACAACTTTCTTCGGTAATCAAAGGACTTCAGGGTAATTGAAACTTTGACTTTGCAAGTCACACAAAGAACTGTCCTAAACATCTTCATAGTTAGAGCAAGCGGGCCAAAATAGTAGCCTAGGTAGTGCCTTCTACTATAGGGACTTGTTTATCCCCATACCCGTAGAATACAACGATTGAGCGGACTAAGGTGTTTTGCGTGAGAATTTTCAATAGTTGAGTTAAGGACGGTGACTCATCCAGTAGTGATTGACGTGAGATAATTCGGCAAAAAGCTATTCATTCTCAGTTCCTTGATATCTGTTAAAACATTGTCTGGAAGTAGTTTAACCAAAGCAGACCATTCTTGAAAAACATCACACGGAACCACTCTCCACAATGAAAATATACAGGAATATCTCCTGTGAGTATGACTGCTTTGAGCTTCATCAAGACCCAATATTCTGTTACTTGTTGGAGTTATCTCGCAAATCAGAAATTAGCATTGAGATGCGATAATCCATCTGAAATATTCCCAGCCAGTGTAACCAAAAGATATTTATTTTTTTGCAGCAGTAATTCCTTGTGACACAAGTATCCCATGAAAAAATGAGTATTTTAAACACAAGTGCTTTCATGAGGCTTGTGTTTTTCCTTTGAGGTTTCAGCATCAGACGAAGACTTGTTGTAAACATATTGATAGTCTATACATGGAAGTAGGCCGTTTGTATGATTGTTCTTTGTTTTCAATCAAAAGTGCATGTAAATAGATTTATGGGCCAGACAATTGACTGTAAAATGGAGGGTAAATTGACAATATCATGTGACACCAGATTCTTGTCTACCACCGTCTGGAAAAATGGTTCACTTAAGTCCAATTTAATATATGAACTGAATACCTTTTCAAGTATGTGCTTGAATCATATCTTGGGAATGGAAAGCTTTTATTGAAAGAGCCACTTAAACTCAGTGGAATGGAGGCCTTTAAACTAATGAGAATGATTAAATTGCATAGCCTGGGTCTCAGAAAGTTTCAAACAAACAAAACATAAATTAACTTAGCATTCAAATCCAAAAGCTCAATCAGAGAGGATGCTCGGGATCCAATTTTTTCCCTCGAAATTTCCGCCGACGTTCTCAAAAAGACAAATTTTTTCATCGCCCCAACCCAAAAAAAATTCAAAAAATCGAACACACGCACGCCCACCAATCCCTTTCAATTCGAGTTTGGCCATCAAGAGATCGAATAGAACGTACTCTTGTACTATGCGTTTTATTCATTAGTAAGCGAGCTCAAGAGCACTACGAAAGCACAGAACTTCTTCCGGCTCGTGATAGTTTTATATATCCACTAATTTTTATAGAATCACTCCGAAAATATTCCCTATTTGGGTTGTTTCCCGTTCGGGTCGACCCCTTTTTGCGGAACTTTCGGCGAACCTTGGCCGCGAATCCTGGTGCCATAGCACATTGCTCGCTGAACCACACACGTTTATTGGTTGGTCCGCGCGCACGTTCGCCGAAAAAAACCGTACCCGCTGCAGGAGCCTCGGGTCAAGTCTATATAAATAGGCCCGTCCGCTATCCACACCATAATATCTCAAAATTTGACACGCATTCATTTATATTACACACGGGATTCAAGAACACTGCCTTTAATTCTAGCAGGGCTTTCAAAACTTCAAACATCCATATCGAGGACGTTTCTTTCATCCATTGCATTTTGAATAATTTTATATTTAATTTCCATTCACTGTATTTATAAACCACTATACCCGCTGTTCGTCGTGTTTAATTCCCGCATACTCGACTATCACCATTATCACCATCAACAAACAAAAACACCCGATACACGCAAACACAATCATGACAGACTCAACACAAACTTCGCTGGATCATCTCATACATTCAGGCAAAGACGCACACACTCCGCTGATAAACCAGGCCTCGTCATTGGCTTCAACCACGGGGAAAAGTATCCGCCTGGGAAACTTTGCACCTAATAGATTTGTCATTCTTCTTACATTAGCATCGTCAATTTCAGGCTTCATGTTTGGATATGACACTGGGTACATTTCTGCGGCTTTGGTCCAGGTTGGCACAGATTTACTGAACAAGGTGCTCACCAACGGCGAGAAAGAACTCATCACATCCGCAACGTCGCTCGGTGCCTTTTTCGGTGCTATTTTGGGCGGAGTTCTCGCCAACTTGGCCGGCAGAAAGAAAGTCCTTATGGGCTCCAATGTATTCTTCATAGTGGGCACCATTGTCCAACTTGTGGCGGTCACCGTCTGGACGATGATCGCAGGAAGATTTATTCTCGGTTTTGGCGTGGGGTCTGCGTCTTTGATCGCTCCGCTTATGCTCAGTGAGTTGGCTCCATCCAAATATAGAGGTCGGCTCATTGTCACAAACTGTATATTCATCACTGGCGGTCAGTTGGTGGCTTACTTCGTCAACTGGGGCCTCGAACGTGTTGCGCATGGTTGGAGGGTCTCCGTTGGTCTTTGCATGGTGCCTGCTGTTGTCCAGCTGGTGCTCTTTTTTTTCCTCCCTGACACGCCTCGGTACTACGTGATCAAAGGCGACTACGCCCGGGCCAAAGCAGTCTACAAAAGAATCGAATCACATGCTTCTGACACATCTGCCGACGCGGTTGTACTGGATATGATTGCTTCGAACTCCACTGTTCCTGGAAGCCCTCTTGGTCAGATATGGAAGTCCATTAAGTTGACTCATACCAACCTGGCGAACTTCCGTGCCCTTATCTTGGCCTGTGGATTACAAGGTGTTCAGCAATTTACTGGGTTCAACTCGTTGATGTATTTCAGTGCAACCATTTTTGAGACGATTGGATTCCAAAACTCCACTGCCGTGTCAATTATTATTGCAGCCACCAATTTTGTTTTCACTCTTATTGCATTGTGTATAATTGACATTGTGGGACGTCGTCGTATTTTGCTTTTTGCGGTTCCCGGAATGTGCATCTCGTTGATTATTTGTGCCATTGCTTTCCACTTCCTAGGTGTTGTGTTCACTTCGAATAGTGAGGTGATTGTAAAAACTTCGGGGATTTCGGGCTGGGGAATTGTTGTCATCATTGGAATGGTTCTTTTCGTTGCATCATATGCGATCGGAATCGGAAACTCGGCCTGGACTGGTGTGGAGTTGTTTTCTGATGTCAATGTGAGATCTGTAGGTGGCATGTACGCAGCAGCAACCAACTGGGCTGGATCCTTGGTCATCGCATCCACTTTCTTGACAATGTTGGAGAACATCACCCCTCCAGGAACATTTGCATTTTTTGCATGTTTATGTTTTGTTGCATTTTTGTTCATCTACTTTCTTTTGCCCGATGTTGCTGGATTGCAGTTGGAGCAAACTACCGAGCTATTGGAGGGTGGTTTTAATGTGAAGAAGGCTGGAGTGATGTCAAAAGAAGCAAGACGCCTCGCCAGAATCATGCATCTGGGGGAGTCTGTGTGATTAGCAAGACACGTCAAAAAAGTTTCACGCCTAAATTTAATAAAGACAAAATATCGATGTTCACTGCAGTAGAGGCAACTCTCTCTTTGAAGGCACGGGCGAAACTTTTTCTGCATACTTGTTCGCAAGTAGTAGGTAAACTTGATCCCAGGTGGAATATCTGACGATAGGAATTTTGGGAGCCCTCACCATGCTTGAAAGCCACTACCATCAATAGGAAAACACTCATCCACAGTACAAATGTCACATAAGTAAAATATACCAGTGTTTGGAGGACGCAGGATTACCACGGCAGCCTGTTCCGCGCTAATCTATGGGTATTTCAATTTAGGCAGACACTGCTGAATAATGAAACATCAATAGTATATTAAAGAATCTATTTACTATGCTTTAATCACCTGGGACAATACCGTGCTTAATGTTTTTGCGTGAGGATCAAGCATGCGCAGGGGGATATCCTAACTTCTTCCTCGGAGTATACTCTGCACGAGAACCCTGGAATATGCTTCTTGTTTAATTATTTTGGAAGGCAGAATTTCTCAAATTTAGGGTTGTTAAGCACATTTTTAGTGGTTATGGCTTGTACTCAAGTATACCCTGTGAAAGCCCCAAAGCAGTCCGCGTCCAATATGTCCGGTATGAATCAAGAACTCTGGAAGCGAACCCGAACCGAGGAATCCGAACAAGAAGCCATCTTTAAGAATCTCAAAGAATCACTAAATACCCTTCCTTAAGATTATTGATACATGTAACGATGCAGGCTAAGCTGATACGGGATTACTGCTTCTTCATCTGACCATATCCTTATATCCAGGGTGGGCTCGCATGCGAACCAGTTCCCTCAAGCATATCAAATAACGTAGTTTCGGAAATCAAAGCCAAAAAATCAAAACCACAAAATCAAAACCCCCAAAATCAAAAATAAAAGACCCAGGTCCAGGTCTTCTCCACCTGATTTCTGTCCCGCAAATATTGCCTTCAACCAACCTATACCCCTCTCACAGGCGTCATTATCGGCAAATTACCTTGGATTGAGCGTGCTCGCACACTTATCGTTCTATGCATCCCAACGCACCCATATACAAGATACAAGAATCGTGAAGAAAGCAAATACTCTCCCTCAAACACCCCAAAGCCGACCACTGATGACATCTCCACCCATCTCAAAGGACGCAAATGCGCCCCGTGGTAACTCCAGGCTCCAGCCCATTGATCAGTTCGAGACCATGGCCCGTCTATCGCAATTTGACATCATCAAGAAAATCGGCCAGGGTACGTTTGGAGTGGTGCAGAAAGCACGCGACCGAAACCTGGGTAATCTCGTTGCTTTGAAGCAGCTCATCAACCACTCGGCCAAGGAAGGGTTCCCTATCACAGCGATGCGAGAAATCACTATCTTGAAGCGGCTTTCGCATAGAAACGTCTTGCGCATATCCGGGATGATCCACGAGGAGCCCAAGACATCCTCTCCTCAGGATCTTATCACACAAAGGGGAGTGTTTTACACGGTGTCGCCATACATGAGTCTGGACTTGGTGGGGTTGCTTGAAAACCCGGCCACCGAGCTTGATGTGCCCACGATAAAGTGCATTCTTGCCCAGCTTCTAGACGGAATAAACTACGTCCATCAACAACGATACTTGCATCGCGACATCAAGGCGGCTAACATTCTTCTCGACCCTTTTGGTGTGGTGAAAATCGCCGACTTTGGCTTGGCACGCGTTTATCATGGCCCGGTTCCTTCCCGGGGAAAAGGCCCCGGTGGCGGAGAGCGAAATTACACTGCTTTGGTGGTAACTAGATGGTACAGACCTCCGGAACTCCTCTTGGGTGAGCGCAAGTACACCACTGCCGTGGACATGTGGGGCGTAGGATGTGTTTTTGCCGAGCTCTTTACGAAAAAGCCCATTTTGGTGGGCTCGTCGGACTCTAACCAGTCGAAGATTATTTTCGACTTGGTGGGTCCTCCAAACCGGGAAAACTGGCCCGATGCCTCGCTTCTTCCGAACAAGCCGGACTTGAATATTGGTCTTACGTGCAGACGGACTTTGGAAACACGGTTCCTCCCGATTTTGGGCGAGGCTGGAACAGATTTGTTGAGCAAATTGCTTGCGTTGGACCCCAAACAGAGATACAACGCACTAGACGCGTTGGACCATGCTTATTTCACCACGGACCCCAAGCCCATTCTCCCGGACCAGATCCGCAAGTTTGAGGAAAGCCACGAGATCGATAAGGAACGCTTCAAAAAGCTTCGAACACTGTCTATGAATATGAACAGAGACATCGCCTTGCCCAAACGGCCACGTGTAGAGCCTGATAGAATCGACCGGACTCTAGGTCCCAGTCGAGAGGGACCACTTGATAACACCCCCAAGCGGGCCCGGCCCAATAGCACCACGCCAAAGGGTCCACGCACTAATGAAAACACCCCAAGAGGTCCGCGGACTAATGAAAACACCCCAAGAGGTCCGCGGACTAACGACAACACTCCGAGAGGCCCTCGTACCAATGAAAACACCCCAAGAGGTCCGCGCACGGACGGTCTGACTCCAAAGCGACCACGTGCTGAACAGGATAGACTCGATAGGTCTGTGGCCCAGATTAGAGAATCCAATGGGGCCAATAAACCGTCGGGTTGGGGCCTGAATAAGAAGCCAGAATATTTCTAAACTGGTCCTGCCATATACTGTGGGTGAATATCATTTGCTTTTTTTAATGTTAAGACACTTGCCAAGATCAAAAGAGCTCGCGTCTAAGATGTACTCATATGAGTATAACTTCCTATCAACTTCTGTAAGAGGAAACAGGCTCTTAGGATATCTTACTCCCATGGGGCCCTTGGGGGAGTTTTTTCCCTATGCGTACTTAGCATCAAACATGTATTATACATGAGTGGATTGGATGTTGCTTCGCAAGATAGAAAGGTGGCCATTTACAGAACGGGGTTTCCTGTTGGGGACAAGACTTTACTATGTAATTATATCTATGAGTTGGTCGACTCGTGGACAGTTTGAGGAGGCATCCTAAGGTGAAAATGCCTGTTGGTCTCTGCAAACATGCTTGTTAAGAGATATGGGTTAATATTTATACAAATTATCACATAATTTAGCATTATATTGGAGGTGTCCGAATTCCGTGTAGTAGCCACTTTGTTAACTTGCGGTCTTTCGTTATACTCGAACAAGGCTAGAGAATTCTTTTTAGTCTCACCACCACCAAAAACTTAGTATACTACGTGCGCGTTAGTTAATGTATATGGCGCTATTTAAAAGTATCTCTTCGAGCGTCTCTCTCAATCGTCTTTCTTCCAGCGTCTCTCTTTAAGCGTAAGCTTCTCTCGTCAAGCGTCTCTCTTTAAGCGTAGGCGTCTCTCTTTAAGCGTAGGCGTCTCTCTTCAAGCGTCTCTCTTTAAGCGTAGGCGTCTCTCTTCAACCGTAGGCGTCTCTCTTCAAGAGTGTCATTGTTATATCCCACTCGCGAAAGTCAAATGAGCTTGTTTAAGTCATACACTCTCCCAAAATACCATATTTAGTAGCATAGAGTCCCGCCTTGATAGAAATTTCTGTTTAGACCTGCCTGGAAGTATTCGCTGGGTAATTTGTTTCGGTGACTCTTCATAAACTAATATACGTGCGAATCAAAAAGGCCAAATAAACGAGTCAGGTTGAGTCGCGCGGTCGATACCGAACACCATATGCACATAATGTCTTTCTGGTGTTGTGGACCGTTCGAAAGGATACATTCATATTAAAAAGCACTATATTCAAAGCCAATTCCTGGTAACTCGGGCACCTGTATTGCCAAGAAAAAGGCAAAATGCCACGAAAATGAGCCCCCTTAGGTCTACCCTGAAGTGTATTCTGGTAAAAAATTTTTATTGAGTTTTGCAAAGACACATACCACCATCATTGGGTTGGATATCACATATAACCATCTGGATATAATGTAAAAAACTTGCGCCTATCTAATGATATCATGAAAATCACCTACAATGATCCGAAACTTTTCGAATTGGTGTACTTACAGACTGTGCTACCGTCTCCCCTATGCACCACCTCGTGCCTTGTCGGACACTGGCCAGGCGTAGAACATGGCTCATAATACTTGGTTGCGTAAAGGACAAGGAAAATAATTGGTGTTTATGATTCATCGGAGTACATGGGACAACGAGAGGTAAAAGTAAGAGTAAAGGTAATAGAAATTATGAATACACCTATTTTTTGGTCGCTGGTGTGAGGTATGGTGGAACCCAAATCGAACAAAACTAAAAAAGATGAAAAAAAAAAAAAAAAAAAAAAAAAAAAAAAAAAAAAAAAAAAAAACACCGCGTCCAATGATAATCGACGTGGCAAGCGCGGATCCATATCCTGCTGATTTTCTAGATAAGTCCACTCGACCGCGCGGACATCTCAAATCAGCCCTGTGGCCACGGGTTAATACCATATATAAAGGTGGGGGATGCATGCATAGCGCGTGCATGTCGGAAATGCCTCTTTAGTCGAGTTCCGGGGTCAATTTTTCGTACTAGTCCGGTACGAAGCCGAACATTTTTGGGGTCTTCGGGGCTCCACTTTCACGAGGTGTTGACTTCTTTCTTTCTTGTTCCTTTCGAAGTAGCAAAATATCACAAATCAAACATGTCGTTTCTAGATGACTACTTTTCCGTGCAAGTGTTTTTCATCGTTTTACGAGAAACTATAGAGCTGGCCATCATAATTTCAGTCCTCTTGGCTTTCGTCAAAAAGAGCTTGCAACCGAGTGGGTCCGAGCAAAAAGATAGCACAACACAACATGACCGCGCCGAACCAGATGAACATGACCAGCTTCGGGAAGACGAGCTATACAGACTCCGGTTCCAAATCTGGGCAGGTGGGTTGGCGGGGTTTCTGGGGTGTCTTGTAGTGGGAGGGATTATTCTCACTGTGTTTTACGTGATTGGCAGTGATCTATGGACAATGACAGAACACTATTGGGAAGGGGGGTTCTCCATAGTGGCCAGCATCATCATCTCAGTTATGGGCGTCAAAATCCTTCGCGTGACAAAGTTACAAGAAAAATGGCAGCAAAAATTGGGCCATGTCATGAAATCGTATAACTTGAAGGAAGCTACAGCCGAGGCTGCGTGGAGTGAAAGAAACGCCATGTTTATTCTTCCCTTCGTCACTACCTTGCGCGAGGGTCTAGAGGCAATCGTGTTTGTCGGTGGTATTGGCATCAACGAGAACACTTCTGTGTGGTCAATTGTCAACGCTGCCCTTTTGGCCATGGCTATTGGGTCTGCAGTTGGAATCGTCTTGTATCGGTCGGGGAACACGCTTTCGCTACAGGTGTTCTTGATCTCATCCACGTGCTTCTTATATCTTGTTGCGGCAGGTCTTTTTTCTAAGGGTGTATGGAATTTTGAACTCCAGAGATTCATTGACTTGTGTGATGGCTTTGACGTCAGCGAAACGGGCCATGGTCCGGGCTCTTACGATATCTCCAAAAGTGTGTGGCACGTCAATTGCTGCAACGGCGAAATTCCCGAAGACGGGGTATTTTGGATGATTTTCACTGCGATCTTTGGCTGGACAAACAGTGCCACTTATGGTAGTGTGTTGGCGTACATTACTTACTGGCTCTTGGTTCTGGGAGTGTTTTTGTCTTTGAGGTTTGAGGAGATCCATGGCAGGTTGCCGGTGATTCCTCTTTCATGGCAGCAACGCAGGATCAAGAAACGGCAATTCCTGGCCATTCCTGGAGGACAATCTGCCGGCCCAAGAGAAAGTGTGGACTCCATTAATTCCACCACGCCATTACAGCAAGCTGCTCGGTGATGGACTTAGTGAAAATAGGGGCATGGGATCCAAGATGGCTGGGGTGGTAAGGGTGGTCCTGGCAGTGGTCAGAATATCTTCCGGAGACATGGTGGGTTAGATGATAAAAGTACAGAGTAAATAAAACATTGCGGCTCTGCTTTGGGCACTTCGATATCTAAGAAATCGTAAAGTTGTGTGTCATTCAGTATATACAATTCATATGAAATTGTTCATTGTCGTGAGTCTCTTAATGTGAGATAAATAGTGGAGTATTTATAAACACAACACCAATTTTTGCTTTTCTTGCACCCAAAGTACCGTTATCTTAGTCAAACATCTCGTCAACAGATCCTCCCAAGTACACCTTGAGTGTCTTCCTCGTAGCAGGCAAAATGCGTACTTTCACCAACGGGTCCACGTCTTTTGTTCTCAATCTGTCGTATGCCTGAAATCTATGGCATCCTCCAAATGCAAAGTAATAGCTCTTGCCCTGTTCGCGGACCAAAAACACGTCGATGGGAGGCAATACTCCCGGAGTGATATTTTCAAGCGTACATGTGGCAGACGCCATTGGGTTTCCGCCAAGAGTTGAAACCATCGCATCGATTTTCTGGTAATCTAGCACCGGAGGAATCGGTCTGCGAATCTGGCTGAGAGGCACCTCTGCTTCTTTGAGTCTGGAAGATTGCAATGACATTGTGTGCACTGTGTCTTGGTTATGTTTGTATGGTTTGTGTGGTTTGTTTCTCGAAGCTTTTTTTATCAGTTCTATAAAGCAAAGTGTTTTTAAATTTTTGTTAGTTATATCTTGTCCTGGTATGGGTTCACCTCTTACTTTATAGCAATTGCATCGCAGTCTCGAATGTTCTTATAGTGCGCAGATTTCTAAGCTTAAGTGGGCCAGATTGCTCACACTGGTTTCCTGTGCAGGACCAGACGTCATTAGTGAGCACCCATATTGACGGAGCAAGTGGAATTCTTTTGCGTATAATGATATCATACAGCTTTCCGATACGCGGGAATTGGTCGATTGGCCCTCTATTGCATGTATGTTTTACTCATGATCGGTCAATTCTTTTGGTATGTTTTTGAAGGGCCAGATTTGTGGGCTTGATCGAAAAAAATTGGAATAATGGGCCGAGCGGGAACTAGGCCATGTGACTCCCACTCAGAACAAAAAAAGATACAACTAGTCGATTATTTTGTTGTAATTTTGGCAGGGTGAAGAAAATCTTACTTATTGTGCAAAATTTTTATCTCAAAGTGTGATATTCATATCTCATTCTGCCTCTTTTCTGACACTGTTAGTCTTTTGATGGTCCTCCTTTGGCGGCTAGACTAGGTGCCCCCCACTGGTGATCAGAGATCATGTGACCCGTGTCGCCAACGGAGATCAGATTATCCAGATAATGGGATGGCCACACCCAAACCTGCACACATCCTCTCATTTCCGGGGGCAGTGCACCGACTTTCGGCTCGGGTCGTTAGCCGATCTCGGCAAACCCCATCCTGGTGCACCCAGGCGCACGATACTGTAACCTTTTTTCAAGTGGGCCATTCTTCACCGGGGGGTTTCTCACCTCACGGTCCACCCACAACCGAAATTTCAAGGGTCCACATACCTTCACCTCACATCTTTCAAGCTATTCTTGCACCAGCATATGCCGGACCAAGCTCTCAAGTAACATCTATTGTTCGTCTCACATTACCGCAAAAGTTCCTGGATCAAATTAGTGAACGGTTGGGAAATTGTGTGACTTTGCCGGAACCTGGTGTCGCCCAATATTGCCAAGTACCGCTTATGCCTCAAAAAAATACATCAGCCCCCTTTTTAAGTCTGCTAAAACGCGGTAGCTTATCTTTCTTAATTGGAGAAGCGTCTTTATAACTACCTGCCGCACACTCTGTCCGGCCCTACTTTCTTATCATTTTGATCTGGTTTTTATCTAAACCATCTCCAAACACCACACTCCACCATGTCACTCATATTTATACCTCCACTCATCCTTTTAATAAGCCCGATATGGCTTAAACGACCCATGCTAATCAAAATTCAGCTTTATCTTTTGGCAGCGGTCACATTCTGTGCCATGGTGATGATGACCCCAAGAAGGGCCTTTGGCAGTGCGCCACTTAACAAGTTTCCTCCACTGATCATTGCTTTTTTCTCCTGTAATCTGATGATCTCTCTGATCCGGTTTTGTGAGAATAAACCTCGGAGCTTTAGAGATCATTCTTGTGTGTGCCTAAACGAAAATGCTTTGGCCACCATTGCCTACTGCTACCACAAGGGATATCCCCATGAGATTGGATCTTTCGTGGCCAAGTGCAACACAGAATACAATGCTTCGATGACCAGCGAATCATTCGAGGTAGCGCTTGAAAAATACCATGATTCATCCAGAGAAATTCCTGATAATCTACGTCTTGATAATGATGCAGTTATCGACTTTCCTGTCAAGATTTCTGCAGAAACAATTACCCGCTACAAAAGTTCATATGACCAGTTTCTCGGTAACTATAACCGATCCATTGACTATGGCTGGTACATGGTTCTCTACTGGATAGGTGTATTTGGGTTGGCAACTGTTAGCAACTGGAGTAAAGTGTTGCTACCAAACCTTGTAAAAACGTGTACAGGGCCATTTCTGCGTTGGTTAAGATCTTCCATCACCCTCCCGGCGTTATTCGGAAAAGAAAGAACCACTGAAAAACGCCTCTGGAAGATCTTGGATTACTTGCCTCCCACACGGGCTGAAAGTTTAATTGTGGCCGTCTTCTGTGTTCTGGTGGTGCACCTAGGCTACTACAAAATCCACTTTGTTCCTGAAGATCCAATCTTTGAGTTCAAACGAGCAGCATACATGAGGTATTTTGCCGTACGAACTGGTATCATGGCCAGCTCGTTACTTCCCTTCTCAGTGTTATTTGCAGGCAGGAATAATGTGCTTCAATGGATCACACGGTGGGAATACTCCACCTTTGTGATGTTTCACCGCTGGATATCACGGGTCATGGTTCTCCTACTTGTGGTCCATTCTATTGGGTATATTCGCCATGTCCACCTCCCTTTGGGAAGCACCAAAAGATATGTACTTTTCGGGATTCTCGCCACCTCTTCTGGGCTACTCATTTTGATCCAAGGATTGTTGGTGTTGAGACGCAAATGGTATGAGGCATTCCTTGGCATCCATATTGTTTTAGCCGCTGCCTTTGTTGCGGGGGCGTGGATTCATGTGCAAAACTTGAACTTTCTCTGGTACTTTTATGTCTCAGCATGCCTCTGGGTCTTTGACAGATTAATACGAATCCAACGACTATGTGCTTTTGGGTTTCCATTGGCAAAAATCCAATTGTACGAAGATGACACGTTGAAGTTCCGCGTTTCCAAGCCTGCTGGCTTCCTGGCTGAGGGTGGTGGTCACTGCTTTATCCATTTTCTTCACTGGTCGTCTTTCTGGCAATCGCACCCGTTCACGTATACCGTCTTGGGTGGAGATATTGTGTTCTATGTCAAGGTAAAAGAAGGTGTCACTGCTAGGCTAAAAACATACCTTGAGGAATATCCTTCAAGGGCTGCTTACATGAGAGTTGCAGTAGAAGGATCTTACGGTGAGGCAACTCCCGCAATGAAGTATGACACCAGTATTTTCATTGCTGGTGGAAATGGTATCCCTGGTATTTATGCGGAGGCTTTGCAAGTTTTCAGACAGAATTCTAATGCAAGGAGGGTCAAACTTTTATGGGTTGTGAGGGATTATACTTCTCTTGCGTGGTTTTATGAAGAGTTATGTTCACTTAAGTATCTAGACATTGATACAGAAGTATTTGTGACCCGGCCCGGCTATCTGCTAGGTGAGGGTGTTAACGATAAGCTGGCGCTCCTTCATAACACATTCACCCATAAAGCATACATGCACAAAGACCATTATGCAACTGGTTCAAGGAGGAATCCTATCGAAAATCTTAAAAGAGACTTGAAACATGTTTGGTTTCGTGAGGGCAGGCCAAATATTGAAAAGATCGTTCATCTGAGTGCAGAGGATTCACCAGGTTCTACATGCTTCGTCGCTTGTGGTCACCCGGTGATGGTGGACGAGATCAGACACGAGGTCGCTCAAGAAGTAATCACAAGTACAAAACGTGTGGATTACTTTGAGCAATTGCAAGTGTGGGCATAATTATTTATAAATTTATTCTGATCGACAAATTATGTTTTAGGGGGTTGTTACCGGGCGTCGAAGAGAATAAGTCTTCAGGGATTCGCTTAAGCCGTCGCGGTTATGGTCTAGTTGGACAAGAAGTTTTCTTCTCAAACTGCTGCAGAAGAACAGTCTGAAACAATTTGAAAGCGTTTAAGAGCGAAATCTTGAGACTATAATGGCGGAAAATGCTGAATCTGTAGACAACTCTGCTGATATCACTAACTGTAATGGTGCTGGAACAATGGCAAAGGCACTCCCTCCATGCGGCAATGAACTTTCTGAACGTGTGTGCATAAATGTGGCATCGATTTCATAACCTCGTTGGGTAAATGAATCGGTGAATTAGACGAGAAAGTTTACCACATGGAATTATAAAGGTAGGGCATTCACACGAAACTAACTTCAAGAAGTACAAACGAACCTGTGGAGGTTTTAATTTCACATAAGATGTAGGACTACTAGTGCTACCATGAAGGACCCTGAATTTCCCAAGGCTGAATCTCTCTTCCTTAACAGAGCCGCTGCATTGATTGTGTCAGCCTGTACCTGGCTTGCTGCTTTCCAACGCTCGTTCCAATTGACTATCCTGAAGAGGTTGGAGAACAATGCCTCCAATTTTCTCTCGGCGTCTGGAAGAATAGACATGGCGAACAGTTTCGACAAATCAATTGAGTTTGCGCAAATATTCATAGGTAGTTTGTAATGGTGCCAACATTACATTCCTGTTCATCGGATATGTCATTTTTAGATACTCCCACAAATATCTGGTACAAGCACACTCATTGTAAATGTAATTTTGCATTTCTTTAGGTTTGCCTGTTGTAAGCAAAGATGCCATTGGAAAATTGGTATAGACGTTTTGGTATCAGGCATGGCCACATGAGAGCCAAAATTAAACAAATGTAGCGCCCTTAAGTCTTTGTGTTTATGTCACCCAAGCTTTTGAGGCTTCTTCCAAACATTTTCCCGACGACGGGTCCTCCCTATCTCAGGACAAATTTGTAAGAATCTTTCTTGTTTTTTTTGTTTTTTTTTTGAAAGAAACAACTCATTACAGGCCCTACTTGAAGCGACCAGGACTTCCCAATTACAAAAAACTATAGAAGCTTTCAAAAAAGCCTGTAACAAGTTCACAACGTCAGATCAGGTTGTATTTTTTTGAAAGAAACATCTCATTACAGGCTGTAATTGAGAAGTGACCAGCACTTCCCAGCTACAAAAAACTATAGAAAGTATAGAAAAAACCTGCAACAAGTTCACAACTTCGCATCAGGTGTATGACGAGTGGTGTGACCCAAGAATCACACACAATGTCTCCCATTGGGAGTGACCCCTCATGAAGACCCCTGTCCAATCCGAAGTCATTGCCTTGAATTTAAAAGAATAATTGTGACATCGGCCCATCGGAATCTTTTTTTTTTTTTTTGAAAGAAACATCTCATTACCGGCTGTAATTGAAAAGTGACCAGCACTTCCCAACTACAAAAAACTATAGAAGCTATAGAAAAAACCTGTAACAAGTTCACAACTTCAGATCAGGTGTATGACGCTTGGTGTAACCCAAGAATCACACTCAAGGTCTCCCATTGGGAGTGACCCCTCATGAAGAC
>JAJMHT010000190.1:0-32054 GCA_030583145.1 Metschnikowia vanudenii
TTCACGGCAGTTTGTGACTTAAAAAAGCGTAATTTAAAAACCAATGACCCATAATAGCTGAAAAAAATGTAGACCCACGACTCATCTCTCGAGGCGGAACATTATAAATCTCGAGTCATTATCTCTTAGAAATTCTTCTTCTCTTCGTTACCGAGAAAGAATAAAGGGTTTTGTGGTTGTATCTTCATTAAACTCACCTAAAAAAGCTATATATTTGACCCGAACAAAGCTTTGAGGAAGAGACGGTGGGGAAGAATATACTATCACCAAAATTCACTTCCCGAATTCGGATTTCGAAAGAAAAACTGAACACAGCTGATGTTTCTTTACCCCATACTTCAAATTTGAAATCTCATTCCAGCAACCAACATAGCGAAAAGGAATTGTACAAATTATTTGAGGAATTTGGCTTTCCGTGTGAAGAAACAATATTATCCTCGAACATATTGTATTATGAGGATTTGAAAATTCAAAAAATTGATATCTTGTTTAACGTTGAAGGCACTGGGAAAAAAACGCAAGGCAGAATATTTTTCAAACAAGCGAGCAAAACAAACAATCTTTGACAAGAAGAGCTTTAAGAGGTTGTCGTTGAACTTAATCCTGAAGAAAACTTTACCATTTGCATTCGTCGATAGTCCCGCCTTTAAGGCATTCACGTTTTACCTAAGGAACGACATTCCAACAATTTCTCCCACGGGATGTCGTATACGCCGAGGAAGTTTGTTTTATTAAACAAAAATTTGTTGGAAATAGTGGTCGGTTTGCTCTTACACTCGACGATTGGAAAAAGAGTGAAAATTATTAATTTTTCGTATTTACTTAGCATTACTACGATGATCAGTTCAATTTAAAGAGTTATACTCTCGGTTTTGTAAATTTAAACAGCAATTTATCATACACCGGTGATGTACTTTATGTCACCGACCATAATGAAGTGGTCATAAAAGTCGTACTAATACCATTTTTAGTAACTAATTTATTTACTAACTGGAAATAATAAAAATATTCGCGAAAACCTAATAATACTAATAATATTTAATAATATAGTTACTAAAATATTATGAACATCACTGACGTCGCGAGTCCAACCCCGGATTAAACCGCGTTTTGAAATACAAGGAGGTTCCACTGAACGGTTGTATAGACCTGTGTATTGAGTCACTATATGCAGAATTTGTGATGATTTGACATCCTTTCCACCCCATGTGGGTTTTCCCAAAATGTCAGATTTTTCTTGCTCAATGGAGTAGTTTTTGTTACTATTTACTATTACTCTTGTTATTTGCTTTTAAGACAAGGAAGCAAAGACTGGATTCCATTTTTAAACATTTTCTCTCCACAAAACCCCTTTTCTGGAAGAGACTAAGCTCAAAATCCGTTGGGCCCATACGTTTGCCCATAACTTTGAGTCCACAGGAAGCAACTTAGTGAAGGATAGGAGAGCTGGTTGTTTTTGGATGTGGAACCTTCTAAATGACTAAGGATCATTGTCAGTCACATACTTTTCAGCAAAATTTTGTGCAAAGCCACACCACCGGCGTTGGTTCTTTTGTTCATTTTCCTGCCACGATCAATGACCTTGAATCTCCCTCAAAGGCTCCACCAAACCAATCCCCACGCATTGTCCATCCACAGGCATTTGTTAATGCGTATGAGCAACCTACAAACCCTCATTCTGGAACTCCTCCTTATGTTAATGAAGATCAAAGGCGGGTCACTCGACTAAATGCGGAGTACCTTAGGAATTTGTCAGCCACTGGCCATCTTCCTAGAATCCCATCAGCGAATTCAGATGTAAATGCTCTTCTGAATAAGAAGACATCGGTGGATCTTTCTCACTTGGATTCTGGTGCAGCTCCCGGTTTATTAAGGCTGTCATCATTAAACGATGGCCCGTGGCAACACCAGAGTGGCGTTCACTTTCCTCAAATGCCCAGGAATTGGAATGCCAACTCTTCAAATTCGTCTTCCACTGGCCTGAACAGTACTCTTCTTCCAGAATTACCTGACCGCCTCCCTGGAGCTGGAGATGGACAAAAAGCCACAAACCTTTCCAACGTTGAAAGTCTGCCGCCATTACCAAAGATTACATCAAACCGTCGCAGTGCATCACCGTCCATTATAGAATCTTTTGGCGCTGAACTCTCAACTACAAGCTTCTCTAAGAATACTCGCAGAATAAACCAAAATCCTGCAACCAAGAGCATAAAAGCGTCCCCAGACCCCGAAGACCCCGAAGACCCCGAAGACCCCGAAGACCCCGAAGACTCCGAAGACCCCGAAGACTCCGAAGACTCCCAAGAAACCCAAGATGCACAAGCAACATTCCAAAGGCTTGCTCCTTCGCTTAAAACCTTAAACACAACTAACTTCAGTGGCTTTCTAGTGAAAGTTTTGAGAGAATGCCATGAACAAGTGCCTTTAGACTCGTTCTACAATTTGTTATTCAATCATGATTCGTCTGAGGAAACACCCAGCCTGGACCTTGATGCAACCACTCCTCGGCGAGACCTGGAAGGCCTCAAATTATGTCATCTAGTTCTCGAACTGTTCAAAAATCCCAAAAGCCACAATAACCCCCTAGTTCTGCTGGCCAGCAATCCACTTATTTCATCAATCAATTTTCATGAGCTTCTCCGCACATTTTTGGCTATTCACATCATCTATGGCTCCATCAAAGAAATCAAAGATTCGTCGCAGACCATTCCAAGACTATCTCTTTACAAGGCCTACCATATTATCTGCCTTAAACTCATAAATAAATATCCCAGGGTCGCCAGCTCATTGAGTCTCGAAGACAATCTCATATTGGGACGGTCTTCATTAGGAAGGCTCGCGAAATTGACCTTCCCCAACTTGATTACGAAAAGATTAGGAAAGAGAGGCAATTCGAAGTACCATTACACTTATTGTACATGGAACAGCGCATTGGTGGATAAAGAGACTCTCCGTTTGCTTGAGCTTGAAGTATCCGAGATAAAGGATCACTTCAAAGATTTACATGGCAGCAACAGGCGCAAAAGGCGACACAGCGAGTCCATAGACCCGCCCCCCAAAAAAGAAACATTACAATTATACTCCCCGGAAACACCAACAAAGAAGCTCATTCTGCTTCCCAAGAAACCTTTATATAGTTTTGTGGATGTTTCATCTAAGTTCCCAGGCTGGGACTTTAAGCCCTTTATCTGGACAGAGACACCCCGTTGCGTACCAAAACATTCGAAGTGGGCCAAGGTGGTGTTACAAAGATCAGTGTCCTTTTTGGGTAAGCATAATGCTCATATTGGCCACCTAATAGAAAGTATCCGCGCTGAAATGTTCTCCAAGGTGGCGTTTCCAGAAAAGGTCATAATAGCCATGATACAATTGGCTGAATCCTCATCAACTGAAAAGCTGGACTCTTCATCAAACGAGAAAGTATTCTCGCATTTTTACCTTGTGATGTTAATTCTACTTCTTCCCGTTGCTGTTGCTTCCGATCGTGAGGTTGATACCGCGTCTAAAGCAGAATTCCGAGCTGCTGTGTCAGCTTGTATCTGTAGGCTTGAAGCCGAAGTTGCACCTCTACCCTTTGTTGATGAAAACAGTCTTAGCATATTCACAAGGCTCTTGCGAAAGATGTCTCATCTAAATGAAAAGACACTGTGTGTCATTAAAGAGCCGTACACCCAAACTGCGTTCAAAGAGATGGTCCGTGATATCAGGTGTCTAGGTACTACAGTCCAATCTTCTGAAGATGTGCTGGTGATGGAGTCAATGATCATCACAGGAGTCATCATTGCCATAAACGCTTACAACATTGAACTCGAACCCGAAATCATAGTCTCAAGTCAAATTGATGGAGTTTCTTGGGTGCGTAACATTGCGAAGGCTATCACGGAAGTGGAGATGTCAGCGGAGGCATTTCAGGATAAGGACAACTACGATCACGTGTCACTGGACGTACCATTTAGGTTATTTAAGTCCCAAGTTGCAGTGTTTCATAAAGTTACCCTGTCATGCCAAGGGATCTTACGGCTACCGATCCCGGTATGTAACACCCTTGCGCTGCACTTTGGGAATGAGTTGCAGATGGGTAGTTTTCACAAGTTCGGCAAATACGATCGGGAATTATGTAAAGAGATTTTTAAGGGCTGGTGGGTATTTTCGTCCATGTATCAAGAGTATGTCTCGGTTATTTGTGAAGTGTTAGCCTTGAGCCAAAAATTGGCATGACTTGGGAGGCGGTTGGTTCTAAGAAATTTTTGAGGAAAGGTTTTTAACGAGGCACAAGTATAACATTGGGATAAAGTTTTTGAAAAATGTGATGTTACGAAGTAATCATGGTCCAGGCTCTATGCCTGGCCGCCGTATGGAGTTAGGTAAGAGGTATTGCTGACTTGAGTAAGAATATCCGCACGACCTTGCTCCCCCGGTGCTATTGTTCGGAACGTGGAATATTGCACGTAGTCAAACAGTGAATTAGTTTAGGTTTAAGCTCCCTATTAATACACACTAAAAACCGCGCAATAAACTAAAACATCTGCTTTGAGCTTGGGTGTTTTGATAGTAAGCATTTTGAAGAAGATTATTCCTATATGCACTTGTAACTTTATTCCCAAAGAAGCGCCCGTACTGTCGCCAAAGTACTTCTCAACTACCTGTTGCAAACTTATAATGATTTGACGAACACACAACGTTAGAATGGTGCGTTCCTTTGAGAAAAGAAACAAGAATACGTAAATGCCCAAAAATTAAAGGCTCGTTTCAATGTTTTGAGATAATTCTGACAATTTGACTAGAAATGAGTCGTGGTGGAAACAGCCAGTTGTTTTAAGCAAATAAATTTGACAAAGCCCATGGTGATATTCGCGTTTGTCATGAACATAAATAACATGAATCAGGGTTTAGAAATATGTCTTTTGTGTTTCAGCGAGAGTAATGTTAGATCCCTAACCTAAGAAGAGTGTTACTTCCAAGTATCCTTGGCAGCAAGAAGCAAATACCCGCGACGTGTCTTTTGGCGTATGGGTACAGGATTCGAAGGTGAGTGGTTTTTGTCGTGCCAACCACAACCTTGGTACACACGATTTAAATAACTTTGGTGAGATCTTTGAGAAATCACCTTCCTCTTTTAGTACTCTACCAAATGGATTAGATTCATAGGCGCATATATGGCTGATGAAACTTATACACCTTCCAAACATTGGCATCCTGTCAAGCATGTGAATATTTGTGACGTATTAGCCGCAGAATTTTTTTTTCGCGGTTGCCACGTGACTTTAATAAGATTCTGCATTTAGTTGTAATGTAGTAGAGTTTTTCGCAAGTTTTTCGAGGTTGTACCGGGAACCTAAGCCACTTTGTTGTTCGCCGCACTTAATTTGGTGAATAGTGATTGAGTGCAATGGCATGCACGTTGTATGCAATCAACAACTGTGTGCTTTCTTCGGCCCAAAATTCCCGCCGTAACGTATGTTTGCTTTCTCATGGTGTTGCCATGTTTATTAGCAAGCAGAGGGCTAATATCTTGGTAAAAATGTTTTTCAAGTGCACCTCGGTCATATGGAGCCGAATTTTATTGTATTTTCTTTATTTTTATTGAATAAACTATCATCCCATTCTCTGTACTTATCAGTATCCCGTTAAGTGAGTTCGTCCACTATGGCGCGCGCATGAGCGCTATAGTAGCACTGAAAAAGGCATGCTGTGTATGGCCGAACAGAAGTCCCGGTCATCTACGGGGTTAGCAGCTATTTATACAATAGTGTCTGGAGATTAGTGGGGCTGATTTGCTTTTAGATAAGGGCGTGAATAACTGAGTCAGCTAATCCAGGATTAGTGAATGAGGAACGTATTTGTTTTGTGGCACAATTATCGGTGTCACGGTCTTGACGCGGATCCACCCGCATCATGATAAACACGCGCGGTTTGGGCGGGCATTTCTTAAGAAATTCCTCCCTTTTTTTTGTATCTAACGAGTAGGTGATCCATGGAAGCACTATAAGAGATCATCGGAGAATCTCTACTTGTGTTGAGATCATCCCTTGAACAAATTTCCACAGAGTCGATCCTATTCTTCTACTCTTGAAAACAATCGTTTACATTCTTTTTGGTTCAAAAAACACCAAATTCCATGTCTTGTATTATTGGGCTGTACATAATACGGAAACCTTATCATGTTTAACTCCGCCGAAAGGTTTTTTTGGCTTTTTGTGGTGTTTTTTTGCTATGTGCACCCAGTTCTGCAAACAATGCACCCGAGGGCTGTATATGGTAGCCATGTGGTCAAGTCGTATTTTCCGCGCACGTCATTGCTTATTCGTCTTTCACATTCATATCAGTAACAAATCCTTCAGTTTTCGGTATTTTTTTTTGTAATGTAAGAGTGGAGTTAGTATTGAAGAAAATATTGACTAGGATTGGCGACGTTTCAGTGAAAAAGGAGCTATGGCAAAGTAAAAACATTTCGGAGACATTTGATATATGTCGGAAATATAATTGATTCTAATTCTAGTATTTGGCGTGCGCTTAAAGTTTCCACACTTAATGACTATCTTCAATGCACCGGTAAATTTTTGATGATAGCGGACAAAGTCAGTCGGATTTATTTAACTGTTGCTGCGCCCCCTTTGTAAATTTCAGCAAGCTTAGAACTATTTAAACACCGTTGTTTTCGCCCCAATCTGTTGTCCCTTATATGTCCCTATTCCACTCTAATTTTCTTTCCTATTCTTCCCATTACTTTATCTTTTTGGCCTGAAACACATCCACAGAAAACCATCAACTCGGTGACTCAGGGGTTTCTATATCAAGAAAATCTCTTCGTAAAGAAACTGTGATACGATAACGACCGAAAATCAACCGGATATTAGTTCTACAGAGGATTTTATTCCACTGCTTCTGTGATTATCACTGCAAAGATTTAATTGACCCCAAAAGAAAACAGAAAAGGTGGAAGCACTGAAATTAATCCTTCTGCACGTCGAAAAATTTCCCATGTTGAACCACCTTTCCCAACCTCATAAACGGCCAAGAATTTTGGTCGAAAAATCAGTCAATACGGATTCGTTAGATGGTCTTCCTGTTTCAAATAGTTCCGACCAAAATACTACCCTCCTGAGATCAAACTACGATCTATTAAATCTTGCTGCAGCTGAAAATGGCTTTTTGCCCAATTTTAAGGCCCAAGCGACTGTTTTTCCTTTTTACAAGGAAATCCAAACAGGAAAAAATAAGCCTTCAAGTGTTCTGTTGAGGGGTACCAGTGTCTCTCGTACTCAGCCTGGTTCCTTTGTGACATCTTCCGTTGGGTCAGAAGATCCCATGAAAATATCGTCTGAAAATGACGTGGATCATTCAACGTTTGACCAAGACAATAGGCATTCACTGGCCACAGCACTAAATGCATGGAATGAACATTATACCCAATACGAATTGGGTACCGCCGATATTGACGTTGGCTACTTTGTTTCAGGGAATTCCACAGGCGGTTCTTCCAATAATATTTTGGATTATCTCTGTCCAGAGGTCCGGTTTCAGCTTGAACACGACCAATTATTTTCTCTGCTGAATTTAAGCTCTGATCTTCGGTTTGATTTATCAGAAATGACGAAGATCCCCCAAAGCATGGCCGCTTCTTTATTGGATTGGAATATTCCGAGCTCTGGATTTACAAAAGTGGAACTGTTTGAAAGTACCCTGGTTAGAAACAATGCTGAGGGTAATTTAATTAAGGAAACCCCAAAACCACAAGTTGGAGATAATGAAATGGATGCAAGAGCCAGTACAGAGTCACAGGAAGCACTTGAAGCATTTCATAGACTATTTCCACTTTTTGAGACTTTGAATGATTCCAACATTTGTGGGTTTCAAGCCACGGTTTTAAGAGAATGTGGACACCACATGACAATAGATGATTTTTACAATTTGCTTTACAATTACGAGCCCCCAAAACAGTCTTCAACCCTGGATGTTAAGGTCACAGCCTCAAATCTAAATCTGAAAGGCCTCAAACTATGCCATCTTGTTCTTGAAGTGTTCAGAAATCCAGAATTTGTCGATGGCGTGCTGAAGAAAATGCCCCTACTATCTATCATCAATATCCATGAACTTTTGCGGACATTTCTAGCTGTCAAAATCATCCTTGGAACCCTTAAAGAAGTGAGCGATCCACACCTGAATGTAACAAGGATTTCTTTTTACAAGGCCTACTATATTATCTGCCAAAAACTTATCTACAAATACCCCACAATGTCCAACTCTTTGAGTATTCAGCAGAATGTCGTTTTGGGGCAGTCAAAAATAGGGAAAATTATGAAATTAGTCTATCCCAATTTGGTTTCCAAGAGAGTGGGCTCAAGAGGGTTTTCCCAAGCACGGTATATGGGATTTGCGTGGAATAAGTCAATGATGGATCCAGAAATTTTTCAATTGCTCGAGTTAGACTTGCCGAATATCCGAGAATTCTTTAGCATCCCCCAAAGAAAAAAGACAGAACACGAAGACTCAAAAAAGGCAATAAAACGCACTGTACCACCCACTCCAACTTTCCACACAACCCCGAAATCTGAGCTGTTTGCTCAGAAGGCCATGTACAGCTTTGTTGATTTCTCCTCCACGTACCCCGGCTTGGATTTTTCACCACGTGATTGGAACGAGCGGCCTAACACAGTACCCAAGCTTTCCACTTGGGCACAAACTATAATCGACAGATCCTTGGGGGTGTTAAAAGTATATTCCGTGGACTTGAGCCCTCTCATAAAGAGCATTTCTGCGGAAAACGTTTCTGAGGACATCCTTCTGATGACAGTGAGCCAGGCTATGAAATCTTTATTGGATGCAGCCTCATCGAAGGAAATTTTCTTGCATTTGTATCTCGTGGTTATGCTTTTGATTCTTCCGGTAGTGGTTGCATCCGAACAAGAGGTATCCAGTCAGTCGAAAACGAAGCTTCGAGAGTCGTTGAAAAAGTGTGTCAAAGTGCTTGAAGACGAAGCAATTGATGGTTCACACTTCGATACAGACAGCCTAAGGATTTTTATCAAAATATTAAGAAAAATGGATAACATCAGTAAAATGATCCTGTGTTCCATCAAAGAACCTTATTGCAAGACCATCTTAAATGAAATGACCAGTGATATCATAATGCTTGGAAGCGCAGGCAACACCCAGGGCAATTGGCTGGATTTCGAGCAGGTCCTTGTTAGAGGAGTTGTCATGGCGGTGAATGCATACAACATTAAACTAACTGTCGATAACAGTGGTATGGATATCATTACTACCGTGGGGAGCTTGACAAAGGCAATATTCAGGGGTGCCATGGTGTCCACAGAGGATATCCTAAAGGAAAACAGCAAGAAGGTGACCTCTGATATTCCTTATCAGTTATTTAAGTCACAGATTGAATTGTTTCATAGACTGACGCTGTCTGGACCAGAGATAATGAACCTACCCATTCCCGTGATGACTACTCTAGTTCTGCAATTCACAAAGGTGATGCAAAATGGCAGCTTTCAGAAGTTTGGAAAGCATGATCCGGAGTTGTGTAAGGAAATGTTTAAGAGCTGGTGGTTGTTTTCAGGCATGTATGAAGAATACATCTCCGTGATCTCGGAAGTAGTTTGTTTAAGCCAGAGTTTGTCAGGAGGTTAAAGGAATAGTTGTAATTGGAATATAATGATCATTTGACGCTTTCATTAAAATGGTGCGGTGTCTGAAAAACTATTTATATGGGTGTTACTCAGAATAAAGATCGGGATGGTTTTGCGTTTGCAAGGGAGTAAGCTTGCTGATGTATTAGCAATGTTTGGTATACTGAATCTAACAACCATCAAGCCCAAAACCCCGACATAAATGTGTGTAAGTATTTTCTGAAACTGCTTTTAAAACCCAAAAGTTCTCTATAATCAGTTTTAATCGTTTAGTTCAGCCCTCTAATGTTGTATTCTTCAAAAGAAGTCACTAAAAGTCAAACATTATCGTGATTAAGTAGAGTGTAGGACTTGGTGTGGACTTTTACTTGTGTGGATGTGACTCAAAATGTTTCAATCGTCCTTTATTTCAGAACTTCTAATGAAAAAATTAAAGGCTTGGTTACTTTCCATAATTCCACTGAACTAAAACAGTAATAGTACACTTCAATTCTTTTCATAATCAATTGGGTGGTGGAGGCCTTGGCTAGCGTCGCTCGTTGCTTTCTTACTGCTTCTTTCTAATTCATCGATTTTTTTTTTTTTTTTGGTTTCTTCACACTTTTAAGTATCATGAAGGCTAAAAGAGTTGGGTTCACGATTAATGGTGTTTTTACGGTAAAAAAAAAAAAAAACACAAATTAATTTCTGAAACCCCTTCGTTTCTTTGTGTTTGTCTCCCTTGGACAGTGACCCAGCGTTATAAAAGAATTCACTTGGAAATATCAACGACTTAAAGTACAAGATTTTAAAGTTTTACACTATGAGAAGCATCTCTAAATAATCCAGTGTATTTGCTCAACTAGTTGTCTGCTACCCTAACTTTCGTGTGATAAAGGAAACAATCGAAGGAAACCAAAGATGTATTTATAAGACTACTATACAAACGGTAGGTTAGAACGTAGCAGATTAAACGAATTTATTTTTTTGCCTAGAGAGTTCTATGTATACGAGTCAAAAGGATTGAGTTTTTGAGCTTTTCCCAACCAAGTATAACCTTCTTGTTCAGAAGACCGTGGGGTAGGTGGGCCTTTATTAGTAGAATCTACCATTGTTGAACATTAATGTCACCTGGTTTTGAAATAACCTTTTTATATCTCAAACCGCAATAGACCGCAGTAAAGACTATGTAACTTTGTTGTAGACGTGAACGTGATTTACCTCTTACAGTAGGGTATAGAGAAATGTTTTAATCATTTTAAAGTTTACAGGATCTGTTCTTGTGGAATGAGGAAACAGTGGTGCATGAATTAAATAGTATCTAGATTGGTGGACCAAGTTTCATCCATGAACTCACACTCAGCTTTACGCCTTGAAGTTTGTAGAGGGGTACAATGGTGCCACTATGGACACCGGTAGAGGCTCTTATATTAACCATAGTAAGGCTTCGAAAAAGACATAGTAGTTAACACAGTATTAGTTAGCTTAATTCAACGGGAAACAGAGAAGAGTTTTGATTAAGGTGGATAAAGGAAGTCTTGAATGGCTTCTGACTAAACACCTTAAGACCCTGATAAGCCCTCTTCGATGATATGGGAGGTTATGTAGAAGCATCGTGCACAAGTCCTCGTAATCGAGTGGGGATTTCCAATTATCCCAACCGTTGGTTATATCATTTTCATCACCCTTAAAACTTGGGGTATTAAAAGAGGAAGAATTTGCAATATTATTTCTCGGTTTCGTCACGTTGATGCCGTTGTGGATCGGGTCTCGTCGGTAGCAATTGTGCAGTGGCTGGTGTGCAGATTCTACCATATTAGGCCAAGCCGGCTGCTCCGTAAAGTTGAATTCTTCAGAAAGAACCCTCCTTGGTAGTGAATACAAATATTTTGTTTTATATATCTGATTGTATACGTACCCAGGAAAACTCTTTCTGGCAACCCTTGTCAGTGTTTGGACGTTCCAACACGATATTGGTAGGGCTGGTTATTACTGTGAAGAATTGAATCTACCATCCCCAATTCATCTCTTTAGAGATACCGTAGCCTAAAAGAAGTGAATCCTTCCAATATTTCTGTGGGATCTTAATCGATGTGTAACTTTTCAGTATTAAGTATTAATCTTAAGCAAATATATTCCCATCAAGTTTTCTACATTGATCATTGCAGACCAAGTAACCAGACAGGGAGACTGACATTCTGTAGTGACATGTTTAGCTGGAAAGTGGATAGTGTTTCAGGGATAAGTATTTTAATTAGTGGTGTATTCGCTTTAAGACTCGGAAAAACCTAGGTCGAGCTTTTGAATTCGCTGAGTCTAAAGATGGTTCGCCCACAGTAACAAGTCTATAGCAGCTTCAACAAGTAATGAAAGTGATTACCACATTATAGTGGCACATCACAAGATACAGAAACACCCCTGCCATGTTTACCCACAGTGAAAACGAAAACTGGGTATGCTTCCTGATCGAGTCGATCATACCAGCAAGAACTACAAGTCATAGGAATATTTCAACGAAAGAATGTTTATAAGTTATTTAACCTACTCATCAGAGGTCTCGCCGTGCTAACCAGCCCTTCTAATGGCACTGTCCATTCACATCTGAAAATATTTAAGCGGCAACAATGTGCGAGGCCAGGGTGTACTTGACCTGAGCAATAGAAATGGTCTGGTCAGTAAGATCATAGTAGAGGTAGGCGTTTCTCAAGAAAATGTCACCCAAAATAGTGTAACCCTGGTTGTACGAGAAAGCCAACAGGCAGGTTCCGTCGCCGTTGGAGTAAACCGCATCAGTGTATGGCACGTTGATGGAGTTTTGGCCAAAGTTGAACGTGATGAACTGATTACTTGGCTGGTTACAGTTGACGTGTCCAGTGCTGTCGACATTGAACAATCTGTTCAAGAAGTTCAACATAGGTCTGCTAACAAGTGCCAAAGAAGTACCCGAATCCATGACATAAGGAGCATTTTCAGTGAACAGCTTGCCACCGGCAGTGATGGTCTTTAAATCCAAGGACAAAGATGATTGGCTGTTGTCGATATTGTACTTGGTCAAGGAGCCAGAGTACTTGGCAGTATCAATACCACCGAAAATAACCACACCGCTTCCGTGGTCTGGTCCCAAGTACAACGAGTAAGAAGCCTTTGGGGTCAATCCAGCTGCCTGCAAGGCCCATGGGAGGTTGTTGTAGGAGTATTGCGTGGACTCCTGGTCCTTGTCAGCAATGCCAAAAACACCTGGTCCTTGAGCAGTGGCAGCAGCAAACTCGAACTGAGGAAGCAAAGCTTGTCCTGTAGCACTGAAAGCCAACTTGTCAGTGTAGTACTCACCATTGGCGGTGGTACCGTCCACGTACTCGATGCTGAAGGCATGGCCGGTGTCTCTCACGGAAGATGAGGTTTTGTAGTTGTAGTCGGAAGTAGGCACCCAGAGATCGGAGGAGCCCGTGTCAAGAAGAACATAACTCTTTTGCTTGTTGGAGCCCAAGTACACATTCAACATGTAGGCATAATCATCGTTTCTGATGGGTTCAGACACCGCTCTCTTGGAAGTCTTGGGGCCTTGCTGAGCCCACCACTCTTTGACTGTAAGGTTTCCAATGGTGGTCTCAACAGTGAAGTCAAGAGCCAAAGGCGCAGGGTCATCTCTGGCTTGGAGCTCAGGAACAACCATTCCTTGCACGAGTGCAACGGCGAGAGAAAAGAGGGTGAGAAGATGGAGCATTGTTGAAATTGAATGGGGAATAAAAATGATAAAAAGAGATATCGGGCAATGTGGAATTTGCGCCCTTTATAGCATCTGAAGCCCCAGCCAGAAACCTGGTTCCCGGCATTAAGTCAAGTGCCCGGAATTAAGAGGGTAGTTTGTCTTCAGCAGTGTGGCCACATTTGTCCGGCAACGAACCCATGTAGCCGTACGGCTCTTTGGGTATCTTATCGCATATGCTCATTTAGGGAATTGTGCGGGGGCGTAAATGTAAAGGACACATGAATAAGGTACACCGGCGGCCGGAACGCACGGAATGTTTAAACAGCACCTTTACGCTGAGCATGCGGCTTGTGCAATATATCGGCAACATAATTGGAGCTTATGTCGAATGCTCTATGTGCTTCATACAAACATGACAAGTCTCAAGTCTCAAGTCTCAAGTCTCAAGTCTCAAGTCTCAAGTCTCAAGTCTCAAGTCTCAAGTCTCAAGTCTCAAGTGTCAAGTCTCAAGTCTCAAGTCTCAAGTCCCTCAAATCAAAGCGTCCGAGTATCGCAACGAAAATAAACTCGAGGCAAAAAAAAACTCTCGAGTGCACGCGCCTACTTAGCGCCAAAACCCGTATTTCTTGCATCGAGAGAAGATAAACCCACCCACAAGAATGTACAGGCACCTTTAAGCTTCGGCATTTTTTGAGCACTACTGACCGGTGCCGTGCGTTGTCTAGGTTGTGTATGTTAGTCTTGAATGTACACCGTACCCACTCGCGACAAAACGCGTTTTGTTGTGTGTGTGATTCTAAGATTTAATCAGTTGGGAGGATCAGAATATCAGCCAGTGGCCTTTTTGGTTTCGTATTGCTTTCTGGTAGATTCAAAACAAGTGTTTCACTGGACTGAAATAGACTCTTCAAAACCTTGAACCCTAGAAAAGATGGCGCCGGTTTCGGAGGCCGTCTAAACTTGGGGCCTGGGATGTGCCCCTGCAGGACTTCCTGCCTAATGCCATATGCCATGTAATACACATCATCGTTCTCGGAGAGCAAAATTATAGATTCCCGGGGAGGACATCCGAATATCCGATCAACGAGTGGTATTCCCTCCAAACGCATCATTTCTTTCTTTTTTTTTTTTCGGGTTGTTGTTTGAAACCCAGAACGGGGTGTTGATTCGATTCGCATCAAATCACCCAAGAGTGGTACGAAACATCCATTTTTTCTTCTAAAACTTTTCACACTCTTTCGGGAAAGCAGGCATAGCCGCTGGTTGAATTATACAACCGCTTACCTGTATTAGAAAGCCCGTCCCATTTTTCTTTCACACAAACACTGGCTTGGGGTCGGTTAAACCTTCTTGAAAGTGGTTTTCGCAATTAATCTTCCACCCACTTAAACCAGGCCGATGGGTGATAATCATCATCCAGTCATAAACAGGACATTGTTGCGCGCCGTTTGTTGAAGCGGCTCTGGAAGAAACGCACGCCCATGCTTTCGTGCGATTGTGGGCTCAATTGTGGATTTTTATTATATTCGACTTTTCCATATCGAGCGTTCTAGAATGGCAAATATGTTACCGGTGCAAGTTTTTGGCGAGGAAGCAATGAGATTCCTCGGTGAAACACTCACCCCACACTTTTTTGAGGTCTGATTACGCCAGACCCATGTGTGGTCTTTTTATTATTATTTTTTTTCTTTATCTATCAAAGAATTCAGACATTGTTGTTAAAAGGTGAAATTTGAAATTCATGTGTTACGGTAGTAAGACTGTTCTTAGAGAATAGCACTTTTGCTGACCTCCTCATAACATAAGGGCAGTTTCTGAACCCACACACGGCTCAACATTAGTATTAGTACGTGCGCATCACCAGAAGGGTAAACTTGCTCTAAATAAATATATAAGTCCGGATGCGCGCGTTGCTCCAAAAGGGGGAGAAACATGGTGAAAAAAATATCATACAATCGAAGAGCAAAAAAAGATAAGATTTATTGAGTATTCGAATGTTCAGTATTCGACAGTTCTAATGAATTTCTGTTGGTTCTGAATAAACTTATATGAATTGGATATTTTTTCTTTCATTCTTCAAATTCGAAGAAAATGAACTTTTGCCTTCGCATTTTCAAAAGTGGGTAATATTTTGGGAAGCATGACAAAAACACAACTTTCTCAACATTTGTAGGAACACCGTAAAAACAATAACATAAGCCATATTTGATTTTCAACTAAAAAGAGTGTTGTTTGATAAATTCCTGAATATTAAAAATTGGGGAATTTTAGTCTGTCTCATAGAATATTCCACTTCAGAGACACATGTTACCCTTTAAGGGCTGGCCGCAGCACTGAAACAATGTTAAAGAATTGAACAAGGGCCAACGCAAAAGCAACAATCTTAATTTACCATTAGAACACCATTTATAAAATGGTTAAGCAAGACATTTTGGAAAAACAGTCCCGGGTTTTGAAACCAATTTTGATTTTGAACCACCATTGATCTGACACCCTGATTGTGGTGTTCGAGAAAGACATTGAAGTGCGTGTGGTTAAGTATTACCAAGCGTGAGTTACCTTTGCACACAATAGTATCAACCCAGTGGACCAATTCAGTTAAGACTTAACGTTAATTTAATACAACTTTAGTATTGCTGCGCTCGGAAAGTCCCTCTAGTAAATAATTATCGTTATAACGAATTATCGTTACATGTAGAGGTCCTCATCAAGTATTCCTCTCTTCCAATAACAGAGTAGAATAAATCAGAGGCCGCATGGTGCAATATTCATTACAAAATTTCAAGATATGGACCCAAGGTTCTTCAATATAAAGGAATCTTCCACGTGGCTAATTTTGCAATACAATTATAAGTGCCTTTAATTGGCAAGGGCCGATACCCAGAGCACATCTTCGAACTATTTTCGCAGCCTTCGATAGAGCCGAACCAAGCACCAGGTGTGTGGATACATGTTTACATAATTCCATAGTTACATGCCCCCAATTCCATAGTTACATGCCTCAATTCTTCTGTTTTCTTCTCTATAAATCTGCTCTTAGATTCTTTGGACCTTGAATAAAAATCTTAACTCTCGGTTCCAGAACAAAACGCAGACGAAATTCAAACCAGTGAAAACACTCAAAATCAATCATCCTAACTGTCGAGTCACACGGCAACGTCATCTTTCCCCAATTGGAAGCCTAAAGCCAATACCCGCTGAGAATTTTCAGTTGCTACCCACTGCCATCCACTAGTATTACGGGAAAGTCCTACAACTTTCACTGATCTTGCATCTATTCTAATTTCTTTTTAAAGAAATACTTCATTACACTGTATTCGAAAAAGGCGCGACTCCGCACCCAATCCGTCTGCGCACCGCCAAACATCCCACTCACGTGACCCCAACATGGTGGCAGGATCCCTCTCCGCAACCACCTGCTGAGGTTACTAAAGCATAGTCTAAAACACTCCACCTCCTCATATTTGCAACAAAATTTCTGCCCTAATACCAGTTTCCAAGCCTTTTCAGCCTTATTTCTACCGAATTGAAGCAGAAAGTACACCCACCTCATCTTTCTTTTTCTTGAAAAAAAACCCCCCCACAAACTATGGCAAGAACCCGCAAAAATCCTAACCAAAGGGCCGGATTCTCGCCTCCGCACCAAGGAAACCGATCGCCACCCGATTACTCGGCGGCTAATGCCCCTGCCGCCAGTAGCCCCTCTAACACAAACACAAACACGCCTCTTAACAGGGGCTCACCAGGATACTTGCGGCCAGGTGTTTCTCTGGAAGATTCTGCCGCCGAAGCTTCAACGCAAGAATTTGCCGGTGGATTTCGTGTTTTAAATTCTGCCGCTGAAGAAAACGATGTCGTAATGAGTTCCGATGGCGAGGTGCGCTCCGGAAATGAGCGCGTATACGAAGAAGATGACGAAGTCCATGAGGCGTTCTTTCAGGACGCCGAAACTCATTCCCAAGAAGAAAACGATCATGATGATTATAGTTTCGGCGAGTCACGTGATGACGCCATTGCGGGGTCGGATGTCGAAGACGATGAAGAAGACGATGAAGAAGACGACGAAAACGAAGACGAAGAAAACGAAGACGACGAAGACGACGACGACGAAGACGACGACGACGGTCTTTATGGCCTCATGTCGGGTGACCGGCGCGGGTCGAGTTTTCTCCGTGAATTTGTCGAGCGGAACCGTGCTGCCGGCGGTTCAGCTCACCTGTCGAATATATTGGAGGTCATGCAACGCCTCGTGGATGGACTTGAAGGCCCATCATTTGGCCGGCAGCATTCCGAGTTCGACACGTTAATTGACAATATCACCCAGAGGGACGACACCTACCTTATTCTTGAGAGCATCAACGAGCTCTCTGAGAAACTCCTCATGATGGACGGCATGACCGCCGAGCGGGTGATTGCTCCTGCCGAGCTTGCCAGAGCCCTCGTCAATATCCTCACGGATCCGCTTTTAGTCGAAGACCTCGAGCTTCACCTCGTTACGTGCCGTTGTCTCTACAACTTCATTGAGGTCAACACCGACTTCATCAACGACGCTCTCAACAGTGAGGCTGTGGAAACTCTCGTGGCAAAGCTTTTGGATATTGTATACATTGACTTGACTGAACAATGTCTCCAGACGTTGGAGATCATGTCGCGTGACCGTGGCTCGCACTCGCTCATCTTGGCCAGTGACGGTTTAAAGGCATGTCTTCAGAATCTCGACTTTTTGACTGTACATTCTCAGCGAAAGTGTTTGCAGATCGTCGCTAATGCGTGTGAGGACATCTCCGCCGTTTACTTCGACTTTGTGCTCGACCAGTTTCAGAACTTGGTCACAGTCGCCGAACATCATGACGACGCAACAGTTAAAAAAAGCGCCTGGCTCGGTGTTTCGAGAATTATCGAAAGTTTCAAGGACAAACCTGAGTTTTTGGAGAAGTTGTTTTCCAATGACGAGCTCCTATGTCATATGTTAGGTGTTATCCGTGATTCATGCAATCCTTCCAGTACGGACGTCGGTCTCAATTACCACTCCATGATCTCCTTGCTCAAATCCTTAATCATCCTTATTTCAACTTCGGTCAAGATCTCGAACCTTCTCCTTAATTTGCAAATCGGCGACTATATCAAAGGTTCCCTTAATAAGTTTAAGAAGAGCGACGATGTGAAGCTGAAAAATCTTGCGAACGATGATGTATCTATCGAGTCATTGATATCGTGTCCAAAAGAGCTTTTGTCTCTTTTCTTGAACATCATTGCCTATCTTTCCCCCATAACATATTCTCCCAAGGATTCACCTTTTTTGCTTGATAATGCTAAAGTGAGCCAGACAAAAAACAGAATCAATTACGATAGAAACTTGCTGTACAGAAACGACAACTCACTCACCTTTCGCTCATTCACGGCGCTGGTGTGGCCGGTTTTAGTCGGCTCTTTTCAAGCCACCATGGATTACGCCATTAGAAAGCAGGCCCTTATATCTCTTTCTCGAATGGTGTCTTTCTCGCGTGATTCTGAATTGTTTTCAAAGAGGGATTTAGATTCCCTTTTTGGAATTCTTACTTCAATCGTAAGCAGTGGAAAGAAAATAATAAATAATGCTGCAGAGGCACCCACAATGATCGACAGGTCATTAAGTGGGTCTATTATTTTACTTCTGAGTGCGTGCGTCATTATTCAAAATCTTCTTTTAAAATCGCAACTTTCTTGCGCGCCCGTTTTAGAAAGAGAAGGAGTCTTTAGCGATTTGGTCCACATCACAGCAACTTTGAAGACACTTGGGCTTGAAGATGACAACAAAGATCAAAAAGCGATCCACATCGCCAGAAGCCTGTCGTCCAATTCTTTCCACGAGAAATTCACCGACAAAGAACTTGGGGACTTAAGTGACCACATTGATGTGCGTTCGATTTTGAAACATTTGGAATCAATTGCTATAGCCATCAATAATTTACATGATGATTTTGCAAAACTGGGGGACATCTCTATCTCCGATAATGACAAACTTAAGTCGATAACAATTGCACTCGGAAAGATCATGGTGGACCCTTCGTCAGATATCCAGGAATGGTCGCTGGTTTGGCATAATCTTGCGAATGCCTTAAGCTCAAGGGAGGGCGGAATCTCAAGTTTTGAACTTAACTCTCTGGGTCTTTTGAGCCAGCTAACAGAAGTCTTCCAGGGGAATTCACTTTCCAAGAGAAGCCATCAAGTTGCAACAGAGTCGTTCCTTCAAAATTTCTACGAAGATAATAGCAAACTTGCAAAACTCATCGTATTACTTCAGGATTCTTTGGCACGGGTCGAATCTTTCGAGGTCATTTCGAGTGGAGTGCCAAACCCAAGTGGCGCTGAAAGTGGATCAGCATCTTTGGCTAAGCAGATCAAATTAAGATTGATTCTGGACGATGACTCCATGAGTGATACTTCTTCGAATAGGGAACAAATAATAGTTTCCGTTCACTCAATTGCAACTTTCAAGGCCATCGAAAAGTTTCTCAAACATAAACGCCTTTTCTCAGGTCTCATGGAAGATGATGTCCTGAACGCTAGAAGTGACTCACAACAGGCACTGTCTGAAAAAAGTGAAGACAATGAAGATACCGCATTCTTTATAAACGGAGCAAGGATCTCCAAAGACTCAACCGTTTTTGGTGCTATTTTCAAATCATTACATAAAAACTCTGGGTCAAAAAAGTTGGAGAGCTTTGATATTTGGGGAAAACCTCATGAGGTGTATTTCAGAACGGTACCTCTGGACGATAGTATCATCAGTGAATCAGAGGAAGATAAAATTGAACCAATAGATGTGAACGCAGAGTCAATCTTGAGTCTTTTGCGGGTGTTTTTTACAATGAACGAAGAAGTCGAGAAAACTCAAAATCTTCAAGTACTTCCCGCTGAAGTGTTTATGAATTGGAAGTTGACAGTCAAACTAAACCGGCAGTTGGAAGAGCCATTGATCGTGGCAAGTGGATCCTTGCCTTCATGGACCATCATCACAACCAACAACTACCCGTTTGTGTATCCATTAAACACAAGGATGTTTTTCTTGCAAAGCACATCGTTCGGTCATTCACGTTTAATTCATAATTGGAATAATCGGGCAATAAAGGATAAGGCTGGCTCTAACAACGATAACTCTCCAAGGGCAAATGGTTCTAACTTGCTGCTCGGGGCACCTGTAAGAAAAAAGGTTCGTTTGTCGAGGGAAAAAATTTTCAAGGGTGCGATTAAGGTTCTCCAGCAGTTTGGTCTGCTTCCTCCTATTCTAGAAATTGAGTATTATGACGAAGTTGGTTCCGGGCTAGGCCCAACTTTGGAATTCTACGCTTCAGTCTCAAAGGCCTTTTGCAAGAAGGAATTGGAGATGTGGAGACATAGTGATCTCCATGATGAATACGCAGTCAGTACCCAGGGGCTTTTCCCAGCACCTCTAAGCAAGGCTGAAAGTGACCAGAAAGAAAAGAGTACCTTATTTCTTTTCAAAATGCTTGGAGTCTTCATAGCCAGGGCATTACTTGATTCTAGAATCATTGATTTCAACTTTAACACTTTGTTTATTTCCCTAGTTCAAGACCCTCAGTATCTTGACAAATTCTTTGCCGAAGATAAAGATGTGCAGACCCAAATCAATCTTCTCCAGGAGTTAGATTCAGATCTTGCGAGATCAATGAAGCACTTGGCTAAGTACTTGGAAATTTTCAAAGGTGTACCCGATGACGAATTTGCTGAGATTGATGGAATGAAATTAGCTGATTTATCACTCTACTTCAATCTACCTGGATACGAAGAATTGGAACTTGTTCCAGACGGAAGAAATATTGCCGTTAGCTCAGGAAATCTTGAGTTGTACATTAGAAAAGTTTCTGAGTATTTCGTTATAAGGGGAGTTTCCAAACAAGTGAATGCATTCAGAGATGGTTTTTCATCCGTGTTCCCAATAGAGGCATTGTCTATTTTCACAGCAAAAGAACTCAAAGAGATATTTGGTAGTGGGGAAGAAGACTGGTCAAGAGAGACTATATCTGAATCTATCAAGGCCAATCATGGATATGCGCAAGACTCCCGAGCAATATCCATGCTTGTCAATGTTATGCAAGACCTAAATATTTCTGAGAGGCGAGAATTTTTGCAGTTCTTGACCGGATCACCAAGGCTACCAATCGGAGGTTTCAAAGCCATGCGTCCCGAGTTTACGGTCGTAAGGAAACACCCTGATGCAGGTCTTTCCGGCGATGACTATCTTCCTTCAGTGATGACATGTGCGAACTACCTCAAGCTTCCAGACTATACACTGGAAACTCTTATGAAGGCCAAGCTTTTGCATGCAATCCATGAAGGTGCTGGTGCCTTCCACTTGTCATGATTGGACTACTCAATAATACGAGCAGATGCGGAACCAAGTGAGATTTCTGGAGAGATTCCTAAAACAAAAAAGAAGGAAGAAGAAAAATCCCAGGAAATAAGCAAACCCAGGTGAATAGAACGAGGTATTGAGGACCACAAAATTGGGTCAAAATAAAAGAAAATCAAAAAGGGGAGAAATTAGGCTCTTGTACCGGAAATACTGTTATGCCGCAAGGACTTTTTACCTCACTTATGGCTTACTCCCACAACCGTGAATCTGGTGTGCACAATGAGCCACGCCCCGGTGACCTGCACCAGAAAGTTCCCAAGAGCACCCACCAGAATGACCACTATCAAAAGTTCCCCAGACCTGATTTCCCCACAATATTCCATAAAATAGCCATGTCAGTATCTCTCAATCAAATTGTTGATAGCTTGGTAAAAACCTCACCCCCTGGTGAGTTGACTGATGTGAAAGCAGATTTGATTAGTCTTGCTTCTGCCGACAACCGCGCCTCTATCAACGACGCTTTGGACCGTCAGATCGATGAAACCGGTCTTCTTGTTTCTGGAGGTTTGATTGCTAGCAAACTCAATAAAGATTCCAACTCATCGAAGTTCTGGGATTATATTGGACAGAGGAAATTCAACGTCGATTTGGAATCCAAAAAGGCTATAGATATCGAAGCGGCCCAGCCGGCAATCACATACCCGAGCTATTTTCAGAAGCTCGTTGAGTTGCTTGAACAATATGGCGAAGACCACTACCCTTCTGAATACGCATTTACAGTCATTCCTGGTCCCGGAAACACTGCGCAAATCGTGATAATAGGACAGAAATTGAACAAGAATAACTTCTACACGGGAATTTGGAAATCTGTTTATTCTGTGGACAGTTCAGGAAACATCCAAGGAAGCGTTAAGTTAGACATCCACTACTACGAGGACGGAAACGTTAGACTTGAATTTGACGAGTCCACAGTTTCCAGCACGTTGGCTGGGCTTTCTGCTTCCGATATTTTGAACTATATCAATAAGGCTGAAAATGATGCCACGTTGAAGATCTTGGAAGACTTTACTTTATTGAACCAGAAGTATTTCAAGAATTTGAGAAGATTATTGCCAGTTACCAAATCGAAGATTAACTGGGGCAAAGCTATCGGAGCCTATAGATTGGGGTCCGACGTTGTGAACAAGAAGTAAACTAACACACAGAAAAGCGCCGGGAAAGAAAATATGTCATGGGATACGTGTGCAGATATGAGCCAGTGTAATCAAGTATGAATATAAAGCCGTGAAATGCGTCATTTTTTTTTTTTTTTTTTTGCTTTTTTTTCGATCGATATTGTTTCATTCATTGAAAGTTCCTTTTTCTTTTGCTTTCTCGTAGTTCTGCTTGATAAATAACAAACCTTTAATAGCTGTATGAACATGCCTAATGCTACCTGAGCTTGAAAAGAGTCATGACAACAAAGAACACAACTAGCAACACCATGACAATCCGCGTTAAGCTGGCGTTCCTGTTCATCACGGTCTGCAAGTCTCCACTCGTGCGCTTCACTTTCGTCCACAAGTGGCCAAAACTATCGTTCAAAACATCCAAGGTCAGCATTTCCAGCTGTACTCGTCCATGGATATCGCGGTCGACGGTGGTTCGAAATTGCTGTAAGGTCTGCGAGAGCTGGTCAAACCGCTGGTTGTTTTGTTCTTCTCTATGACCGTATAGATTGGACATTGTTTGTAAAAAAAGGCGGGTGTTGCTTCCACACCACGTATTTGAGACGAGTCCAATGACCAACGGGTCGGTTCGAGGCGCGTATGTGCAGGAAATTCAGTTTGAAGGAAAGTGGCGAAAGCAAATAGGACAAGATAAATAGAGACTAGAAAACTGGGAAAGTTGCCAAAAAAACAGGAGAGAATTTTGCAGCCAGATTCGTCCTTTTTTCCGGTTTTGACTTAGGAAATTTTATAAGCAAATCCCCATGAACAAGCAAACTGTAAAGAACGCGAAAACTCGCTTGCTTGCCTTCAGCATGCATGAAATACAGCATGTAGAAGGAAGGCCCACTTGACAGAGTATGAAATAGAGAGGCAGTTTCTGATATGATAGTGTGTGATTGAGTCTCTTTTGTTGTGATTTTTGCTTTTTTGTTCTCGTTCTCTCTTTGTGGTTTCAAATTTGTCTTTCTCTTCAATCCCACCAGTTGGTAAGACCTTGAGTTAAAACCATATGACTGAGCCAATGTGGCCACCAACCATCGGCGAAGTGTTCCCAAATTGACATTTGATAAAGAAGATTCCATTTAACTCATCGGTCACCTACACAGGTGATTCTCCTTCTCTTTAAACCAATACACTAAGTCTTCATGCGTGAATGTTTTCGACCATAACGCGAACACGACACACATTAATTCATATAGCTTACGTCATTAGAAGGTTTCTCCAAGCCTAAAAATGCAATATCCTAGTAGTTACGCAGCTGGGGGAAAGATTGTTGTGGGGAAGTCTGACCCTGTATCTGTTGCAGCTGATTCCCAGAGCTATGATTGTAACCACCGTTTCCAAAGCCTGCACTAGTGGGTTGCTGCTCCAAATAAGCACCGCTTCCAGTGACCTGCTGGTGTGGTGGCGGGTAATTTTGGGATTGGTACTGAGGGGAATATTGCAGATACTGTGGCACGTAATTGTGGTCTGGTGGAGAGTAGGATGGTGCTTGGGCGTGGGACGGTGCTTGGGCGTGGGACGGTGCTTGGGCGTGGGATGGTGCATTATAATGAGACAGTACTTGGAATTGCGGCGGCGGAACAGAGACGTGCAGTTGGGCGCTTTGTCTTTGGGCAATCAGGTTATCGATAGAGTCGTTGTAGAATTTTGTCTCTTCGTTGACTTGGTCGTTCAAACAACGAAGTTCATCTCGACGGGAACTATGCTTCCCGATAAGCTTTGCCAACACAGGCTTTAAAGGCACAATACTGTTATACAACTCGGTGACTTCTTCCTCACGTACAGAGTCTGGGTCCAGTGAAAGAAGCGCAAGAAGCCGGTCGACTTTCTTCAGCTCCTGGTTCATCAACGCAGCCTCTAGTTTCTGCTCACGTGCAAGTTCCTCTGGGGTTTTGGACACCACAGGCGTGACATAATTGAGGGGGAAGATGCCGACCTTGCCGCTGGGCAATGATCCACGCCACCAGTCGCGATATACTGATTCGATAACTGTGATTATGTCGCCTTTCTTGAACGAAAGCTCGTCTGGTTCATATGAGATCAAGTCGTAGAGAGCACATACTTTTTTGACACTGGCAATGGTCACAGTGTCTTCAGTGGGTCCTTTTTCAGTGGTGGTAGTATCGCTCTGGGAGTTTTGCCCTATTCCAGTAAATTGGCTAGTCACAGCTGGGGTCTCTGCACCTTTACTACGGTCTAAATCGTGATGGGTCGCAGGAAGTGGTTTTGACGCCAAATATGATTTCCGCACCGACTGTTCGCGTTCATATTCTTGAGCGGACAAATTGAGCGCACGCTCAAGCTCAGCATCCTCGTTGTGACGGTCCTGGACAGTCAATTCTGTTTTTGCCGGTTTGCTAGGGGCCGTTTTCAAGTACTGGGGGTACTTGTCCCTGACGGTGGCACAGGCATCGGCCACCGCCTTTAAGGATGGGTCTTTTGCAAACAGTTTCTCAAGCTGAGAAAGAACTTCAGCCACGCGAAACTTGACATCCTTGTGTACTTTTCTGTCGGAAAGCCTGCTGAGTAATGAGTCCTTCAAAAACGAAGAGGAAGCGATTTCTTGTTGCATGCGAGACCCGCAATTTTCGCCCATGGCCAGTAGGAGCGTGAGAGAGCGAAGAACAACATTGGCATCCTTCTGGGAAAGTCTGGTCTTGATGTGTTTAATGGCTGTCTTGGTATTGACTTCTGGGTCGGACGAAATTGTGTCGCACACGTCCATGATATACTGCCAGTTATCGGCGGTTAAGGTGGCGTCTGTGGCCTTGGTGATTTTCAGTTCAAGCGACATTGTGCACGTGGGAGCCAGTGGTGGGAGTTCGGAGACAGAAAGTTTGACAGTGTTTATATGGGTGATTTGTAGAACACCTTTAGTAGGCAAATAAAACGTTAAGTTTTGTGAGTACGTTTTGATGCAGTCGTCAAAATATTGTACTTTAAGTAATACAGATTCGGGATTTTTTTATAGCTTGTTTTATGGTATTCTTTTGTTTTTTGGGGGTTTTGGAAGACTTCAGTATTGCTTAGTGTGGCGGAGTTACGGTTGTGGTGTTGGTGCTTCTGCGTGGAGGCGATTCTGGGCTCCGCACTGTATGCACGCCTGCAACACCTGATAAGGTGGTATCCAACTGCAAATAATAATCTGGCGAAGAAGTTTGGTAAGGGCCAATTTTCTGGATATTAGTTGGAGACAGATAAAGATCAGGATACACTTGAAAGGTTCCTTGGGGCATTTAGCAAGATGTCGAGCACGTTTTGTACAAAAAAAACAAAAAAAAAAAAAAAAAAAAAAAAAAAAAAAAAAAAAAAAAAAAAAAAAAAACTATGGACATTATTCAACGGTGGTAGCAAGAGCAAGAGCAAGTGCACCTAGCTTGAGAAGGAGATAGACGTAGGAAAAGTTGATAGCCAAATGTTTTCGGTGTAGTGCAGTTTCGACATATCACAAACTTGTGGTGATTCAAGAAATGTAGCATGGGTTACTTAAGCTCTCTCAATAGAATCGTGTGTGTATTTGTATGTGATATCTGTCCATTTGTCAGTTTGAGACTAACTTATCCCCACCCCGTGCTTTATGGGTGCTGATTAAACCATTTAGAGCGAGTAGAACCAGAAAAGGAACTTGTTGGTATTGTTTTGAAATCAGTTTTTTGCCTCCTCGTCGGCCGAGGTGTAGTCCATTATTCTAATAAGCCGTTTAAAAAATATAATTTATGTTTTTCGTGCGCATGAATCACTCGGTTCAATGAAAACAGAAGAAATAAACCAACTTCAAGTGACTTCAAGTTGAAGATCAGAAAAGCTACCCCAGAAACTTACCGTGTTAGTTTAACCTAAAATGGTATACTAAGAATTACATCATGCAACAGTCCAACACCAAATACTCCCAAATACGAAAATTAGTCCCATAAAAGCCCGAAAAATAAATCTTATCAGGCATTGAGCTCCCAAGTGGGGTACCCCCAAATATAAAACCGTTTGTAGTCACTTAAGAACCAGTTGAGTATTGTGCAACCCTATCAAAGAACTTTAAAATCACCAAATATACATTCACAGTACACCTTGGGAAATTTGAACACGAAAGATGACCAAGATACCAGCTGCAAATCCACGCCTTCTTAAGTTGAATCTTATAGTCTTGAAAACTCATTCTGCTAGAGATCATGGCTTTTTCAGGGGAAGAAAACTGGGCAGTTTACCACTCACCTAGCTCTCAGATTCTTACAAGCAAAACACCTATACTTTGACAATCTTTCACTTTTGCGATCACTACGTCTCGCGGACCGAGTTAAGAGACTTCTTCCCTTCCACTGCTCCACATATTGAATTTAAGACAGTATTTGAACTTGGAAATAATTCAAATTGCTCATTCTCTCTACAAAATGCACAATATATCGTCCTCTTTCAAGAATCAATAAAGAGCCTCTGAAACCAACTGGGGTTTTAAAAAAGTAACTGATCGACACACTCAAAGGTGTGAATTCCAACAGGAGACTCCGCAGCCTGTATGGTAACAACATTTTGAATCAAAAGTATCATCATGGATTAATCTTTCTAAAAACCGAAAACAAAATCACGTATGAAATTGTTGTTTCCAGAAAAATAAATAGATAGAGAAAGCAGCAAATTTGTTGTGTGGTGCCAACAGGTAGTTGGATCAATTTTGTCAAGGGTCAAATCTTAAACTTAAACCTTATTCCAAATTTCATTCCTAAAAACACTCGAACACCTAAACTTCATACGGCCCTTCTTTTTTTGCAAGCTGTCACACGTCTCCAACTATTTTCTCCTAAGTAACAACAATACGAGGGAACTGCTGTGTCAACTTCTTAAGTGTCTGTGTTGCCTCGGCACTTCTACTTGCAAACACCCAATGCAACCCAGATAGACTATGCTCCAGATGAAAGCCCGAACCCATCCCGCTCAGGCGGAGGTAGTCGTTCTCGCAAATACTTAATCGCCTAATCAAACCAGAAACTTTATCTTCATACCAGTCTACCAGGAGGTCAAGTTCACCCTGAGAATTCTGGAGGGTGAATGCCAACACATTGACCTCGATTGCTCGGCTCACGTAGCTTCCAGTCAGTGAAAACGACCGGGCATACCTGCTCATTCTATCTGCCGCTTCGGTCATTACATGGAACATGTGTTTTGTGAAATTAAATTCCGCTTTGAGCTTGATTGTTCGTGGTTCATTATCGAAATTGAATTCAATATCTGCAAGATGATTTCTTAGGCCAGCAAAACGAGTTTCAAATTTTTGAAAATCAAACTTATTAGCACTTAAGAAAGACCTTAATTCCAGCACAAGCGATGACAAGTCTTCTTTTGCTTCTTCCATTGCAATGTATCCATGAATCCCCCGTTTGAGCAAGTGAGTGTTTGAAGTGATGGGTTCCTCACTAGAACTGTCAAGGCCATAAATATCATCCTGAGCTTTTCCTTCGCTAGAAATTACATCCCAAGGATTCTCCAGCGATGAATCAAAGGTGAGGTTTCTCCCCATAACTAGCCGCAAAAAGTATATCAAAGTTGAAAATATACCTGGAATCATATTGTGGTTGTTTTTTTTTGGTTTTTGGTTTTTGGTTTTTGGTTTTTGGTTTTTGGTTTTTGGTTTTGGTTTTGGTTTTGGTTTTGGTTTTGGTTTTGGTTTTGGTTTTGGTTTTGGTTTTGGTTTTGGTTTTGGTTTTGGTTTTGGTTTTGGTTTTTTTGTAGAACTCTTGTCAAGGAGTGAAACTATCTGAAGCCCTTTTATGCGGATTCCATTTAAATTTTGTTTCTATGGCACTCGAACGATGCAACACAGAAGAAATTCGAGATATGTACTTGCTTATGTGTAACATAGTCATTCTGGATTTATTTACTAATCTCAGAATTACTATGTTACAGAATCTCCCCAGACAGGAGTTGCAACCAAGAGGATAGTTTCATGGGAGAACAATAGATACATGCATTTTGTGCGGGCATACTTGTTCCTTTAGACTCACTTTTAAATGCGCCAAATTGTAGTTACAGTTTTCACACTACGAACCTTTTTTGAAGAAAGTACACAGTTCAAATTGCTTCAGGATCTTCAAAAGCTTATCTGCTTGTTTTTCTGTTATAAATGAGTGAAAATGGTGAAAACATTACAAGTGCGGAATTGCACCATACGGCACACACTAATTTCCATGACACTTTTTCTTCGCACTACATGAAGCATAGAACTTCAACTCTATTCCAATTCAAATTCCCGCAGTTAGGTTTCTCCAACAGAATCTAGAAAGTCTTTTTTTTTTTCTTTTTTTTTGTTTCATAAGACTGTCATTGACACTTGTAAAATTCTTTTTGATATTTTGATAAGGTGTGGCGTTGGGGACAACTACATGGCGAACCCAGTCTCGTCATCACTTTTTCCGAGGGCCAATCATACTTTTCAATATGTCACAGGAGATTTCAAAGAATAGGCTTTTTTGTTTTGTTTTGTTTTGTTTTTAGGGAACAAAGAGACTGGCGAGCATAGAAAGAGGCGAAGTTCATAACGTACACAATTTAGAAATCCATTGTAGAGCCAAACGTTCTGGCCCTAAGCTATTGTCTCAAGTTCGGTTCCATTCACATACTGTCTTGCAACATTCCCGTTTCGCCACGAACTTAAACATTTGTATTCAAAGAGATAACACTCATTTTAGCGTCGAAAGTTCACGGAGCCTAACCCCCCGCAAAAAAAAAAAAAAAATCATTCTTGTATGCTAGTCTTTTGCAAGCCTTTAGATATGGTATATATGAACCAACGTCAACCCCGTGGTTGCGGTATCCAAAACCCGAGTTGGAAAATTTCACTACGCTCTTTATTCTACGAGCTAGGGTTCTATTTTAAAAGAAAGCTTCTTACTATTCCATCACACAAGAAAGACTTGTTTGTAAATCTTTAAGCTTAGAGTCGAATGTCACGAAATTCACTGCCCCGTTTGGTCCCATCCGCGCTTTGTTCCAGCCCTGTTTAAGATTCTATCTGGCACCCTTCAGCCCCACAAAGTGCTGCCATAAGTGCCAACTTAAAATCAACGCGCCCCACTAATTCTGAAGCGGGTCTTTTATTGACAACATTTGCCAGAGGTCTATTTCTCAAGTCAAAATAGTTGCTCGTACTTCTACGAAGAACTGGCTGGATAATAAAAGGCACTGATGACTCGCCTTCGTTCTTGGAGAAACAATGTTTCATCACTCTGGCAACAACAATGTTTATCTCATTCTCACTCCTTTGAATCGACTCGTTGTTTTTTGAAATATTCACCACCTCTTCAATGGACGACATATGGTTATAAAAAAGATGATTATCTGGGAATGGAACCTTTCCAATATAAATCGCATTGCCTTGGCCATCGACACTAATCAAATCGCCATTGACACTGTAGCACACACCTAACTCTGTAGCAGTGATCATTTGCCGTAATGTCAAAGATTCCGGGACTTTGGGTAAGTTCAAATACTTCAGTAGCTGGGCACGTTCACCCTCTGTACCCATCCGATTTGCATCCATTGTGAAAGATCCGCTTGTCTCTTTGATGTGGTTTGGGGGCTTGGAATAGTTATCACGTGAATACGTTCAATATGTTCCGGGATTTTTGCACGTGTTGTTGGGGGCGTTATCTCTTATCTACAGGGAATGACAGCGTTCAACTAATGCAGTCCTCATGCTGCAGGTTACACCTTTTGCTCACGTGGCGTCATTGTTTCCACAACACTGTTGCTGGGTTTGAGTGCGAAATTCCCTTCGCTGGTGTCATGTTTCCGCTCCAAATATTAACTCTTGACAGCTCAGTGAAGCTTAAGTGAAGCTTAAGTGACGTAATCCAGTGATACAATCCAGTGACTTAATCCACAACAGTCACACCCCCCTTGAATTTCTAGATATTTTATTATGATTAATACAAAATTCACTTCTTAGTTTTCTTATTGGCACCGTTTTCTTATTGGCACCGTTGTCGTATTGGCACCATTTCACCCTTCACAACTTGAGAAGGTAATTCTGAGTCTGTGTTGATGAAAAAATTTCGGTCCACCAATCTAGTCATTCTTCGATGCACACGAAGTCTTTGCCTCACCACTTTTTCGACAGGTCATTTTGGTTACTTGTATGTGAAAAATCTATGAATTAACTGTATTGATAGATACTTTTGGGGTGAGTACTTTACAAGCTGAATTGTAGTCTTTTTCCGAAAGGGTTGAGGGGGTTTTTTGCACCCCAGTTGGACATACGTTCCCTGCAATAAAAGCGAGAATTACTGATCATGAGGGTGAAGCAAAAAACTGAAAAAAGATTGCAGCACCACAATTTCGCATATGGTCTCCCACTACACTACTCAGTGTGGCTCTACGTGGCTTAACTAACGTTGATCGGACGGGAAACAGTGCTTTTCACGTGATCTGGCCGCAACCATGAGAGTATATTTTTGGAGATTTAAATCCAATTGAAACGAGCGTTGGAAAGTAGCAAGGCAGGGACAGGGTGACACAATCATTGCAGCGGCTAAGGTAAGGAGGAGAGGTTCAGGCTTGGGAAAGCCGGGGTCTTTCGTTTCTCAGTACCTTAACCAGACGTATGGTAGGTTTTTTTCTATATTTATATAGTTTTTTCTATAATACGATTTGTTTCTTTAAAAAAAAAAAAAGATCCAAGATAGTGTGTGTGTACCAAATTCTGGTGGCATCGAATTGGCTTTCGTCAACCTATGAACTTACGAGAGATGTTAGCTCCGGCAGACACATCATATGCTAACTTACGAAATCTTAACTGGTTTGTGAAAGTCGTACGTAAGGTCTATTTGGTGAGGCGTCGGGAAGCAGAGGGTGGTGTTGCTCTCTCCTCCTTGCTGAATAGACTATTAATTCGGGCGCTCGGGAGGACGACTCCGATGGGCCGATGACATAATTATTCTTTTAAATTCAAGACAATGATTTCGGATTAGGCAGAGGTCTTCATGAGGGGTCACTCCCAATGGGAGACCTTGAGTGTGATTCTTGGGTCACGCCAATCGTCATACACCTGATCCGAAGTTGTGAACTTGTTACAGGTTTTTTCTATAGCTTCTATAGTTTTTTGTAGTTGGGAAGTGCTGGTCACTTTTCAATTACAGCCGGTAATGAGATGTTTCTTTCAAAAAAAAAAAAAA